>SCDY01000226.1:0-79013 GCA_004143825.1 Drosophila micromelanica
GGAGCTATGGATCCGAGAGATTTACATGTCAAAATTTTTGTCAATTTTGACATGATTTTTGACCAAAAATTTGACCCCCTCAGAATGACTTTTAATGTGTTTTTTTATGCTAATTATGACAAATACAATCGATTAAAAATAAAAATTCGCAATTTTCAATTTTGAAAAAAAAATTTTTTTTTGAAAATGAGTAGGGGGGACCCTTGTGATATTTGTACCAAAAATTCCAAAAATTTTTATTTTCAAAAATGCATATATTTTAAATACAGAATTGATCTAGGTACAATTCATGATCAAAATGCCATTAAACGTGAAAATCGGTTCACTTTTGACAAAGTTATGGTAGTTTGAAGTATGGGACCCCAAAAAATGCAAGTGCATAAAATATTTATATTTGAGTGGACGTAGATAAGGACATTAGTATCTGTCTGCAAACATTTAATGTGATTTACTTTAAAACTGAAGGAGATAAATCGATTTTGGAGATTTTCCAATCCTAATTAATTATCCATTTTTAAAAGCGTCGTCATTGCAAAATCCAATATACTATTTCGTGAATCAATATAACAATTTAACAAAACTGTTATATTATTTAACAAAAATGTTACTTGCTAAATATACGTACATACATGCATGTATACTCCATTTTGTTGCGATATGCGATATCAACTTCCTTAATTGGATACCCGCCAAAGGTAGACAACCCCGCCAGTGTTGTGTGTGTGTGTGTGTGAATGACAGCAGGCCCCGAGGACGAGGACGGGGACCTTTAGGTGCATTTGGGTTTTTCCTACCCCCAGAGGGCACACATCAAAACATGCACACATAACAGCTGCACAGTGAGCACAACAAACAGATGCTCCCTCCGTTTCGGTTTGTGGCCAAACCGAGCAACCCCTAAGAGCTGAGGCCCCGCTTGCATGGTTCTCTGATCAAGTTGATCGATCAATGCTCTACCCTTGGCGCAGACGCCCATTTTGTGGCCCAGACGCTGGCACAACTCCATTAAATTCAATTGACAAAGGGAAATGAACATGAAATGCAAAAAACAACAAAACAAAACAGCAAAATGAAAGAGAATAAAAACCCAACACACGCATACACGAAAAACAGATTAATGTGAAACGAGAACAACAGCAAATGTAAGAGAACGTGTGCGTGAGGGGCGCATTAAAGGAAAATGAAGAGAGGGGAGCCCAGCGGCGCTGTACATCTGCTCTTCTGGGCAAATGCATAGAGACGTAGCCATGTTGCCGTCGTTGGGCTTTTGCATATCGAAATTTACATTTGCATGCATGTGCTGCAACGGCAGCGAACGCGCGAATACAGAACAAACAGAGAAAAGATGACTTCAAGGTTAAGCATAGCCGAGAGTAGAGTTTACGCTCTCCTCCCACGCATACCGTTGGCGTGTGCGCTGCCTCTCTCGCTCTCGCTTGCTCTTAAAGTTTGGCCGCTTCCTTTTGCTTGTGGCGGTCGTGTTTTTGTTGTTGTTGCTGCTGCTGGTTTTGCATGTGTGCATGTAAATGAGTTTGCACAATAATAAAAATAAATTTTTTTCTTACATTTTTCCCTCTCGTGCAATTTCTGTTGCTAAAATTAAACGTTAAGGAATTTTTATGGAACAGCTGTGTGCGCCAAAAGAAGAAGCAAGCAGCAACCAACGGCGTAAAAACCCAGCGAAGTTTCAAGAACAAAAGCAACAGGCAAAATCTCACACACACACACAAACACAACTACGCATGTGTGTTGTATGTACATATGTTTGCATAGCCATCCCACTCCCACGATCGCATCATTGGACGAGCAGGTGATTCATTTCGAAGTTCGTACTGAAAATCATTGAAAATTTGATCGAGCTACAACATTTAACTACGCCTTTCTGTTGGCATTTTTGTGGCGATCCACTTAAAAGTTGGCATTCATAACCACTGCTGTTGCTGCTGCCGGCGGCGGGGCGCGGCATACAATTTTCACTTTACCAGCTGAAATGGGCAATCGAAAAAGTGTTGCCGAAAAAGAAAGAAGAAAAATCAACAACAACAATAACAACAAATCAAAGCAAAGGCAAAAACGAGTTTTGTCGACTGTCTTCGCCTTCAGACCGCAAAACTCGAGCTTAACGATTATTTTCTTTGTCATGGCAAACAATTTTCAACTTGTATTGTTGTTAATTTCTTGCAGCACAGCTTTTTAAGCCGCGCCAAATCTAAAAAAAATATTTTTAATAATAATAAAACTTTGCTCTGCGCGGGCGGTGTGCCGGCAGAAGTTGTGACAGCGATGCCAGCAGATAGACTGTCACAGAGGCAGAGACGCAGTTGCTAATAATGTGCACAACTTTTAGAAGCTCAACGCAATTATGGTTACCATTTTGTTGTTGTCTTTGGATTTTTTTATTTTTTATTTTTTTGCTTGTCTTCTCGCTTTTAAACAAGTAATCATTTATTTTTAAGAAGCATCCAAATCAAGTTTGAACAATTGTAAATGCAAAAAAAATTTCCAGAAAAAGTGGAAAGATTTATTCGAAGTACATTTGTACATACATGTGTATTTATTTATGTGTGTCTGTATGTATGTTTGTACATACATTAGACGCTCCATTAGAAAGTCACAAGTATAGAAACAAACAGCTTCATATGATAAGTAGTTACAAACACATGTGTACATTGACAGGAGCGATTTGACCCCCGATCAGGTAGCCGATGCTTAAGGCTGAGTTGAGTTCATTTGTTGATAAGAAAGAATTTTTTGTATTGAGATACTCGATAGTTAAAAAATCGCAAGATTTGTAAGCCTGATTCAAGTATATTGAAAATTAAAAATAATTGATTTTTATCTGATTCATCCTTTATTATAGTGGTCCAATCGGATCGATCTACATAATGTATGTACTGTGTGCACTATAGATGTGGATCTATGCAAAATTTTATTAGTTTAAAATTTTATTTCTTTTAACATTATGATAAATAACATACAAACATATATTGGGCCTTTTACAACCCGCAATGCGTCACTAGCTAAAAATTTGATCGTTTGCTTTGAACTCTGCATTTCTTGACACCTCTCTCTATGCGGAATTTTTATTGTTTTGCTTAATGTTTATTATTTGATTAATGAACAAAGATGCATATGACAACATACAATTTATTCATAAAAATTACCTTTTTTAACATTATAATGCTTTTAATATAAATACGTAGAAATTGCATATGCGTCTATGTTTAAATATTACATATAATGTATATTACGAATTAACAACATTTAATAAATTTTCATATCCTGTTTATATTCATACATTTGTAAGTTTTTTAAATGCATTTTGGAAACCATTTAATCTTGTTCACATATGCACTTACCTAAATAAACTTACAGACAATATATGTAGGTACATACATATACATACAAATGTATATACTTATACAAATATACATGGGGTCACTCACACATATTAAAAATACATTTTTCTTTGCATTTCCATTTAGCAGCACTTCCACATTTTTCCCTTTTCCCTTCCCTTTTTATACAAAAAAAAGAAGAAGAAAGCCAGCAAATGTCGCCACTTCTCTTATACACACATTCTTTCACACAAATATGCGAAGGTACATCAGACATCATCGCCTCCTCTCACGAGCGATCTTCGTTTTTCGCATGCAATGAAAACAACAAAAACATTGAGCTTCGTGCATGCATACATATGTATGCGTATGTATGCTGTGCTTTCTTGTGTTTGGATTTTGTAGCTTTTCGACTTTTATTCTTTTTTATGACATTGGCTTCGCACTCGCCGTCGCAGTATTTGTTATTGCAGTAACAAACGGAACTCTCAGGAATAACGCGTTTGTCGCTGTGCGCTCGTTTCATGGCATAACGTAACGCAAGTGATTTCCCAAGCCCTCACTCCTACGAGCCAAAAAAACAATAATAAAAACACTTTGTAATTCGCTTACACAAAACTAAAAAAAAAATTAAAAACAGCAATAAAGTGAGCTTAAAGAATAATGCAAAAGCAACAAACACAAAAGTCGTTCGATTTGGTTTATGGCCCCAGGCAGTTGAAATATAATTTATTATAATTAAAAAGCAGCAACGAGCAAATAACATAAATATATGTACATACATACACATGCAATATGTTTTTTTGTATGTAGATAATTGTCAGTGTTTGATTTTCACTTGTCTTGTGTGTTTGTTTCTCGTGCAATCGCACGCTCGTGTGCGTGTGTGTGTGACACAGCTGCCATTGCAGCAGGCGGCCTAGGTGACAGTACAGCCAAAGCTGATGCCGACAACGACGCCGTCGCTTGTCAAATGTAACAAAAAGAGGCAAATGTAAGACGCAAGGAAAAAGCTTCTACGTGACCGAGTTGAAGTTAGCTTATTAACTACATGTGAGGTGATGAACAGTGAGAGCGAGAGCTTTTCATTGAATGCAGGTGAGTTAATTATTATGCGATACGTGATACTATGTAACTTGCATATTTATGCTTACATACATCGATGTACATATTTTTGTTATACTCTATATATTCGCGACATTAAATATTTTCGTCCTTATACCACTCAACAGCTGATCGCTGTTGTTTTATTGCCAAAAATTCGCACCCCAAACTGTCTCCATTTTGTCAATTAGTATTGCTTAGAGCTTTTCAATCAATCGTGTAGAATTTCACATAAAAGTGTTAATTACAAATACATAAGGCATAAACGCAAGACCGTTAAAAACTGAAGTACATAATTACTCACACAAATAAACACAAGTACATGATTTTTAAAAGGTATTGTTAAGGGGCAAGGGTGCACGAAAATGTTTCCGATGAAGTCATGCTGGAACCTAAAATAAATCAGCAATGTGTGTGTGTGTAAATGATCATTAAAAAAACCCAACACACTCATAAAATAATTTGCACTTTTTAAGTCCAAATGCAATTTTACATATTGTGCTTGCCTTCCCCCTCCCCACTTAAACACACACATTTATACAACATCCATAGAAAAGGAGACAGAGAGAGCAGAAGATAGCAAGAGAGAGAAATTTAGAGAGTGAGTGAGAGAGATAGCTCGGCAACGGTAGTTGTGTTGTTCTTGTGAACATTATGGCTTCGCCTTGGCAAAAAAAAAAACACTAAATCTCGCCCCCTTCATGAGCGAGCGCAACAAAAAAACAACGAACGAACGACCACAACGAATGATATTTTTGAACTCCACTACATAGACAGAGTTGTCATCTCTCTGGCCAATACATACATATATACATATCCACGTATGTTTTCTGATCTATTTATATCTATAGTCGTGGCGCTAGCTGTCAAAGTTGCTTCAATTAAGCAAAGACTGCTAATTAATGCTGCCAAGCCTGCCTTTTTTATTAAGCACAACAAATAATTTTTTGATTTGCATGCGCCGCTGAGTTTTTCGTATTGGTGTTGGCAACTCTGCGCGCGCGCCAAGCATACAAAGCACACACGCACACAAAACACGCAAACATATTATGTACATGAACGCTAAAGTTCCCAGTTGTACGAAGGTATGGTTAATGTGACAAAAATCTCATAACAGAAAAAACAAATCAAGTTTTCTTATTTTCACCTAAAACACTCCCACTCCAAGGACATGTAAATAACAAAAATTTACTTAGAAGAACAAAAATTCCTTAAAAATACAATTAATATGTAATAAACGTCAAATATCGAACCGATGCCGTGTATGAAAAAATAAGGCAATGAGCAGTACGTTTATCATGCAGTCAGCCCCAGCTGGGTAAATTTTTTCAACTCACACTCACTGGCTCGCTCGCTCTCGTTCGGAACTTCGTTCGGTAGCGCTGTGGCTAGACCAGAAAACTTTTCGTGCGCGCTCGTCAGTCGTCAGTTTTTCTTCAGTGGCTCCGCGCGTTTCGCATTTTGTTGTGCGGGCTGCTACTCCGCAGCAGCAGGAAAACTACACATACATACATACACACAACTGGAAAACTTGGCTTTTTAATAAAAATAAATTCAATTTTATTGCTTTTTCTCCCGCGCGCTTTTACACATATACAAACCGTGCGTCTATATATATATGCTTATATATATATATATGTGTGTATTAACATAATTTTGATGTGCAAAGCTCTTTAAATAAAATAAATCTAATCAAAACGACACGACGACTATGTGCTGCCTGTGATTCTATTTCGGTGTGTATACCTAAAACAAAAAAAAAACAACTAAAATGCATTAGATGTATAAGTATATATTTTTAAATAGACTTAGAACTGTACTTTCTAATTTGTGCGATTGGTTTTGCTGTCCCTCTCTCTTTTTCTCGCTCTCGTCTCTTGCTGTGAGTTTTTGCATATAAAATCAATATTTCCAACGTTTTTTGCATGCGTATGTGTGTTTGTTATTGTGTGTGTGTTGGTGAGCGCCTCACTTTCATATCGATTTTTCATGCGTTTTTGTGAAAGCTTTCTTCACTGCATTGCAAAGCTTTTAAGTGCAACAGCAAACTAGTACAAAAACACATCTGTGTGTGTATGCAATTTGAAGTAATGAACAATTTTCATTAATTTAATGAACACACTACACGTACACACATGTAAATGAGGTCAAGTGTCGCTGTGAAAAATTGTTCGTTCTCTCTTCATGTGTAATGCAGCCAACCTGCCTTTTCTGTGTGAAAGAGTGAGTGCGACGACAACCGCTTGTTACATAAGCTTTTTCTAATTGGCAAATATACGTATGTATGTATGTATGTATATGCGCGGCAGCATAAACTTTTAAAGCGCGCTTTTCAAATGCAATACCACTCATATTATGCTCATATGTACGTATGTATTTTTGTGTTGTATATAAATAAACATTAAGGTAAAATTGTTAAAAAGCACGTTGTCAAAAGTAAAGTATAATCGGAAAAAAATGTGTCGCTGTTTTGAGCTCCATGAACAGCCGCCATCTTGGTTTTTCCCCCCTATGGGCAACCCAGTCGAAACAACCGTGGCAGCACCATACCAACAACAACAGCAAAAACAATATAAAAATATTTTTCAATGCTACTGGCGGCGGGCTGACAACGCGCTCTCTTTTTACTCTACTCCCTCTCACTTTGGTTCACTTCGGCTGCTGACTTCGTTTGCTTTTCGTTTTATGTTTGTTCAAGACAAAAAAGCGTGAAATTTTCTCTCTGCACTTTTCACACAAACACACAGCAGCAGCAGCAGGCTTTTGGCGCTTCGTATGCTCTCTTTGCAGCTTTTCGTTGCTACCAGCCGACCGCCCGCCACATATTTTTGTTTCCACTTTGTGCTACACTTCTACTTCGCTGTGGCTGCCTACTGTTGTTGTATACATGTATGTATGTACATACAGATGTATGTGTATATACGTGCTCTACAGACACGTTTACATTTTCATTTTTCATATTTTCGGCCTGTTTTTGCCTCTGCACACACACACATACAAAAGTATACTTTGCTTTGTCGCTTTTATAATCTTTCACTTTATGTGCACACGCCATGTTTTTGAATATATGTTCACGCTGCGACGTTGCCAAATTTCATGCGCGCGCGCGCTCTGAACTTTTTTTGTCGAGCAGCTTAAAAGTTTCATTTGTTTACATTATACGCACATGTGCAGAATAACAAAAGTACAATAATAACAAAAATAATAACGAGAGCCAGCACGCACAGATATAAATGGAAAGAACAGAAAGAAAATACAAAAAGCTTTTGCGCAACAAGTGCAAAAATAAGAGATTATGAAGAAGAATACACATGCGAACCAAAATTCAAAAACACTCAAGTATCTTTTCGTAGTACTTGTGATTTGTTTTCTTATTTTTGTTCGTTTATTTTAGGCCAAATTGCTTTAACATTTTTTTTCTTTAGTTTCTCGCTGATTTGTGTGTATGTACCTTACACTCTTTTCGTTGGCTTTGTCATCAAATTTAACCACCCACGTCTTAAACGTAACGACCTTGCAATTTGTTGTTGTTATTTTTTGTGTTCTTCAATTGCTACACTGACCTACACATTTATTGTCGCGTGCCGTAAATTCTTTGCCCTACAGAGCTTCTTTATTTAATAATTATTATATTTCTCTTTTATTGTAAACAACAAAAAAGTGCAAAAAAATTTAGGCCGTTATCGTTGGCTGCTCTTTGCTTTTATTTTGTGTATTTTTTTTTGTTTGTTTTGATAGTTTCTTATTTCTATTGTTATTATTTTTGCCAGTGCCAATGGCCAAAAAGTTCATTGAACTTTTTTTTCGTTTCTGTTGATTATTTTGTGGCTGAACTGTTTAGTCTCTAGGCAATTTCACTTTCACACGGCCTACTGACTTTTGCAATATAATTGGGAAAAGCAAAAAATATAAGCAACAATCATTTACTTGTGCCTTTTTAGCATTCCAGTTGTTTGTTGTATTGCAAGTAAATAAAACAATCCTTGAAAAAAAGGACACGTGTTTAATTTTAAGAATAAATGGTGGTAGTGCTAGTGGTAATGCTCATGGGCAAAAGTCTCTATGCAATTTCTTACTGTTTTGTGTTTTAAGAAAATAAAATATTAAAAACCCCAATCAGTAGGCACATTTTATTGCTATCCTGAATACATATTTATATAATAGAATATTAAAGGAAGCATAAGATATGATATTTCTAATAAAAGATTTTGAAAATTTATCTGAGGAAACGTTCATTTAATCATCAATATGCAAGGTTATTTATAAAAGGTTTTATGCCTTACATGTTTCATCAGTTTTATTTGCTCTTCACAATATTCTTACACTTGTGTATCTGACTTTATAATTTTTCTTAAATCTATGCAAATATTAATGTGTAAATATATAACGCCCCAAACATCACCTGTCATATATTAAAAAAAAAAAATTCCAAAGAAACCTCAAGAGGCACACCTATTTAAAAACTCGGCGTGACCACATTTTCAAATTAAAATCTGCCCAAAAAACCGCCGACACATGATGAAAAAGGAAACAGAGGGAGGAGAAAAGAGGTAGATGCCGAGAGTGGGCACCGTCAGACAACATCATCATCGTCATTCGCATCTCATCGAGTCGAAAATCTACCGCAGGCCAAATTTATCGGCAAAACAGACACTCTGATAGATAAAAGACCCACCTACTTCAGCGTCTCTCCCCCCTCCACCCTTTACACGTTTTGCCAGTTGCCATTTGGCCGCTTGAATTTTCAGTCAACTCATTCCGACAGCGACAGACGCCCTTTACTCGAACTTGTGTGTGTGTGTTCAAAGCCACAAGGCACAAGCCCTTAACATTCACTTTAAATAGCTTGTTAAGAAATAAAAAAAAAAAAACACTGAAAAAATAAAACAAAAAACGAGTTTTCGTTTTTCTCTGCTGACGGCTTTTAAATGGCAGAAACGACATTTTCTGCCTTTGGATATCGCAGAAAAAATAATTGAAAATGTGAACGACTGTGGAATTAACCTGTAAAAGCGGCATACAAAAAATATATATACATATGTATGTGTATATCATAATCGTATGTTAATGATGCACTGTTTGATTAGTGATTTATTATTTTGATTCCCAACTCATTTTGCGCTCTCATAAAAATCGTTAAGATTAGTTAAATGACAAATTGCAAAAAAAAAAAAAAAATTTATATTTTTCTCTTGAATGTTTCTGAAAATTTGTAAAATATTTTACGATTCTTGTATTGATTAAAATCCAATGAGGAAGATTTTAATTTAAACGAAAAAAAAAAGTTTTAAATGAAAGTAAATATTAAAGATTGGTAGTTAATGTTATTAAATGTTGCTATTGCTTACATTTATTGTTTTCGACTAAATGATACTTATTCTGAATATGAATAATACGAAGGCAAGGCTTAGAAAAAGTTTGTATCACAATGATGATCAGTAATCATTTCATTTTTCTTACCCTTTTTTAATGTAGCTAGCGAAACTTACAGATTAATTTGTTCTTGGTATACACAAGATACTTATATGTGTATGTGTATATAGCAGGGTTTATGTCTAGCTTTAAATGCGTCGCACTTTCCTAATAGATCGAATTGATGGAAACTTCTAGAAACAATATTATAATTATTTTTCTTACATATATAAAAACTATCATCCTTCATGTTTGCCGATTGAGTAAGAGATACACTACAATATTCGTACAATTAAGCTGAAATTTAAACAAATAGCAATGAAATTTTTAAATTTGAGAGCGGCATCTTTTATACAGGTATAATTTCTTATACACCCTCTTTTACCGCCTCTATAGGGTATAGGAGTATAACGCATAAACAAATAAAATTCCACATATATATACAACAAAAAATACAGCAGACGATACCGATACCGCCTACGTTTTTCTTGAAGAGATTTTGGATTTTTTCAAAGGCTTCATGATGTTCTCCCTGTGACAGCCCCTCCCTCTGCCCATTAGGTTGGTTGTCTTCTTTAGTTTGTTGCTTCTGAGATGGCAGAAATTAAATTATTGAAAGTCAGTGCCAGGCAAACAGCAGCGACGCCGGCGTTTATTTTTACGTCGTAAATATACAAATTTTATGTCTGTATTTGCAACTGTGTGAGTGTGTGCGAGTGTATCTGTGTTGCCCAGCTTGGCAAGCGACAAGATAAATTCCACTTTATGCAAATCTTGTGGGGGAACTTTTTATTGTTGTTCTTTTTTTTCAGCAAGAACTCCTCTTTCTTTAATTTTTTTTATTTTATTTTTTTTTTCAAGTTATTTCCATTTTAAATTTGTTTTTCTGTAGCTCTCGGTCGATTTTTCTGTGTATGTATTTTATTTTTCTTTAAACTGGTTTTTCTGCCAAGTCGAACTGCCGCCCGTTTTTCGAAATGGCACAGTTCTTGTATATTTTTGCGAAACCGGTTTTTCTTTTGACTTTTTAGAACAGAACCAACCAGAACAACAGCAAAAAAAAAAAAAAAAACACAGAAAAGAAAATAAAACGAAACAGCAGAAAGAAGAAGCTTCAGCAGGCGGCAAAAAAACACGTATTGAATTTCTTTTATCTTAGCCCCAAAAGAATTTTCCTCGATTTATTTGTTAGTACTAAAAAATTGGTATACTGGTTATGGTAGATAATTGGTCTGGTTCTTGGTATAAAAAAGTCATCAAACCAATCAAAAGTAACTCTTTTTGACTTTTTAAACAGAGTATTGCGCAGCCAGTGGCACTCGACGGCAACGTTCTTTGTTGTTTCTCTATAATATATTTTTTAATGCTGCCAAGTTCACTTTACTCCCCTGTTTTATGTCGCGCGCACTTCCTGGGGAAAAAGTGAAATACACGACAGTTGGTCCTTAACGTTGCTGCTGCTGCTGCAGATCCCCTTTTGGCTAAAAGAGGGTGGGGGATCATCGCAGCGGCGGCGCACTTTTAGGGGTTGTCTGCAGCGACGGCGGCTGCTGCTGCTGCTTGCAGCAACCCCCAATAGTTTACCCTCTGCGTGTTTTGGGCCCTTTTTATTGGTCTTTCTCTCTTTATGTTTTTCTCCTTCTTTCCTTTGACCGGCCTAACCAGTTTCGGGGTTGCTCTGGGATCCTGGAAACAGGAACCCCGGTACCGTCTGGCGCGTGCTTCGTGTGGAACCTTTTTCCCTTTTATTGTATTTTTTTTTTATTTAATACCCGATTTGCATCATGTTTGGCACTCAAGTTGCTGGCATTTAAATCCCTGATTTAATGAGTTCTGTGCCAAGTACAACTGTGATTCATTCAAGTGCCTAGATTAATATCATTCTTGATAGGAGAGTTTTTCGCTAACTTTGCGTGACATTTTGATAGCGCTACGTTTTATAGTAGATCTCTCCACAATTCAATATAAAATACGGTAAACACCCTTTTTCTGTTTACTGTTACAATTTGATGGGGAATGTTTGGTTTAGAACCCACAGATCGAACTTTAAGGAATAGTTCCTTATATTTCCTTGTTACCCAGATATTTATAAGCTAGTTTTTAAATACATTCAAACTATCATTTCCATACATATAAAGTTTAGATCAGTTTTCTTTTTATATTTAAGATGGAAACTTTATGGCAATGGCCAATATTTAAAGTGTTGGGGGATTCTCAATCCATATCTCAACAACTTAAGAACGGTCATTGCTAAATTAAAATCACCAGTTGGGTTTTTCGCTAACAACGTTCCGCATTTGAATATTTTTGACGTCGTTTGATAGTAGATCCCAACACATTATAAATCAAATGTTATAAGTCTATTCGATGATCATTCGGTTAACCATTTATGGCAATTGCATATAAAACACAATGATTCGGAAGTAAATGCAATTCCGTCGCATTTCACCTGCAAATTGCAAAATTAATTTTTTAATAAAGTTGAGATTTTCGCTAACAATGTTCCGTAAACAACATTTTTGTTTTTTTGGACGTCGTTTGATAGTAGACCTCAATACACACATTACTCTTATATTGTTACTCATGCTCACTCTCTTTCTCATTCATAATTGGTTTGTATGATATGTGCAATTTTCGGCAACTCTATGCTACATCCGTTGAGAGCGCCAACGCGCAAAAAAAAGCAACAATTATATGTATAAATGCGCGTCATCAACAAATTTTTTTGCTGTGGGGTCCAACTGTACTTTTTCCATACAACACAACTCGCTCAGCAGAAATAATAACAACAACAACAACAAGAACAACAGGCAGGAGCGCATTGCGCGTTGGGAAAAAGGATCCCAATTTTCGTTATAATCCTCCACCATCTGCGCAAAAATAAAACCTTGCATGTGCAAAGAGCGTGCGTCACGAAGCGTTGTGTGTTCGAGCGGAGCGAGACGAACGTCAGAGGGAGAGCGAGAGAGATCCTTTTTCATGCAGCCGCTGCATACGTTACCAGCGAGCTGCCCTTCCGCCCGTTTTTACCTACTACTCCTTGCCGACTGTCTGGCTATATGTGTGTGTGTGTGTCTGTGTTTGTATGACGGCTGCTGCTGTTGAACTACAAAAACAATTATTGTATTATAAATCCCCTTTTGCTTTGTTACTGGGTGCGTAGGAAAAACCCTCAGCTTTTTACGGGCGGCGGCAAATCGTCGACATTGTCTAGCCACTGCATCATCAACATCTCTGTCGCCGTCGCTTTGCCTCAACGCCACTCTGCTACTTGGGGTAAGAGTTACTCCAACTAAGAACAGATGGCGCCAATGCGCATGCCTCGCACCTTATATACAAAAATCCACACAAGTTCACACATACATTTATATATACTTGTATGTACCTACAATACATACATATATATGCATGCATGTAAATAGAAAAAAACTGATCCCTCACACAAAGTAACAGCCGCCTAACGGTGCCCTCCTGCGCTTGCCCTTCTTTGTTCCTATTTTCGCCTTGCTCAGTAACAACTTCCCAACAACAACCACAGCATGTGTTTTTCGCCATTATATTTTATATTGATCGGCTGCTTCCTTTTCACTTAGCAAAAAAGAAAAAGAAAAGAAAAAAGAAACAACCAACATATGAAAAAGGGAGCCCGAAGCGAAAAACCGAACGCCAGCCCAGCGTCGTCGAGTCGTCTTCTGCTGTGCGTCACGTAGCCGCACATGTTGCTGTCTCTGTTGCGCGCTTTGTGCTAACAGAATTGTGCATGGGCACAGTTAGGTTTTCTATAGAACTTCTCTATGTCGCTCTGTCCGCCTGCCTACGGGGGCCATAAAAACGAACGAGCGAGCGAGCGTGCTGCAGCTGTCGTCGTTCCCGCTACTGCTTTCCAGCTCTTTTTGTATGCTGATGATTAAATTACGGCAGGAAATCGACGCACAAAAACAACCAAAATGCAAGCAAGATGCAACTGGCGCGCTCCCCTTTTCATTAAAATATCCGTGCAAATTCGCCGCGGTAGCATTAGCTTAGGTTTTTTCACTTATATTTTTCGCTTACATTTTTTAAAATGAAAATGTGGCCAACTTGAGCGGCATCTTCCGACTCCAAAAACTCTGCCACGTTTTCGCTCTTTCACTTAGTCTGGCTGATTCTCACAGCGAATTCACATTATGTTTGTGCGTTTACCTGTGTATGTGTATGTGTGTGTGTATGAGACGTATTCCCGTTATATTTGCTCTGCTCTTTCTTTGGCACGCTCACTGCAGTACATTTAAAAAGGCTCCTTTTTGCCTACCTGCCTGCCTGTCGTCTGTCTACTTGGCAGTTTCATAACGTGCCCCCAAAATATGTGAGGCTCACTCTCACTCACACACGCATACAGCACGCTCTCATCAACTTCGCACTGGGCGGCCATTTTGATGTGTGCGAGTGAGCGAGCGAGCATACCAAAACGAACGCGTCGAGAGCGAGAGCAGAGCAGTGAGTGAGCGTCGACTAAGCGTCGCGGCGAAAATGAAAAAGGGTCTCTCAGTCGCTAGCACATTTACGACGTTTCAGTTGCTTTCGTGCGCTTGGAGCTTTTGTTTGGATTTTGTGTGTGCGCGTCAGATCGCGACGCGTGCGGTTGCTGTCCAACAAAATTACATACAATACATACACACAAATTAAACAGCAGCAAAAACCAACAATAAATTTATATCGATAAAGAAAATCGTTATTCCTATGTATTAAGGAATTTATAAAGTAAGTTTGTGAAGTGAAAAAATAATGAAATTTTACCAAAATTGTGAAATTTTTCTATGTGCAGCGCTCATACATTTGTTTGGTTGTGTGTGCATGTGTATTGCTCTTAATGAAAAATGTTCTATTTTTAAATGCACCATAAAATTAACGACACACACACAAATATGTTTGTGACTGGCAGCGATTGCTTCATACTTCAACTTTAAAATTATCAGAAAATCATAAACGTTTCTCTGAGCATGTTTTGTGTGTGTGTGTGACTTGTGAAATTTTCCACAACGAAAAACCCACTACAAAAAAAACCTCAACCACGCACACACATTGGTTTTGTTCACATACATGTATGTATGCCTGTATTTGTGCATGCAGTGGTGACGACGCGAACGTCGACGGCGACTGCGAAACTTCCCCTCTTTATGTTTCATGTTGCCTGCTGCTTCTTTAGCTGGCGCGTCGACGTCGCAACGTCTCGTTGTCGTCATTTATCGTTTCCATCGATCTCCAACACTAGCAACTGTAACATCGCCACAAAATCCGTTAGCCGAGCATTTGTACTTGCGCTCTCGTTGCTATCGCTTGCTCTCCGTTGTCGAGTGAGAGTGGTGTGCTGACGAGAGCCGTTGGAATGAATAAAGTTGAGAAGTGAATACAAAAAAAAGCAAAGCAAAGATTAGAAGTATTTGAAAGCAAGCAACGAAACAAGAATAAAAAATTGCATTTGCAGTTGTGTGTTTGGTCGTCATAGAGGGCGCTTTTGTGTGTTGAAAAATATGTTCAAAATTGTGTTGGTGTGTGTCTGCGTGGTTGAAGCAATTGCGGAGCTGTGTAATTTGCATATGTAGAAAATAAAAATATATGTGTATGTACAGATGTGAATGTGTGAGGAATACAAATAACAATAATAATAATCTTGCTCAGGTTTCGAGCTCTGTTGAGCGTCGCTTGTATGTGTGTGTGTGTGTATAAGAGAGATACTAGGCGGCTTTTTGTTAAAATAAAACATGAACTTGACCTTGAAGCGTTTGCTAGAGGCAAAACATAAAAGCGAGTAATTAATTGCCATTGTTGTTTGGGCTCTTTTTTGTATTATTTTTATATATGTATCTATATGAGAGATATTTTGTCAACTCATTTTTATGGCGAGTTTACTAAAGTTTTTTCCTTCTTTTCTGATTGCTCTTACAGTTTTACTGACATAACTACAAGCGTTTGACAAAAACAAAAAGAAGGATAGTAGGAAAAAAAAAGAAGACAACACTGAAGCTTTACAAAACAAAACAAAACGAAAACAACATATTTAAACTGCATCCTACACTGAACTTTCCCGTAAGCTGCAAAAAGAAAAGCGCGCCAGGCAGAGAGCACAACCCAAGACGGCAGCCACGTCGAACGACGACGGACGGCAAAAAAAGGCTTCCCTTCCTCCCTCCCCCACCCCTCTAAACTTTAAGAAACTGTTTAAGAACTTTGGGGCAAACATGGATGACGATCAACAGTTTTGTTTGCGCTGGAACAACCACCAGAGTACGTTGATCAGCGTCTTTGATACGTTGCTGGAAAATGAGACACTAGTCGATTGTACGCTCGCCGCCGAGGGTAAATTTCTCAAGGCCCACAAGGTGGTACTATCAGCATGCAGTCCCTATTTTGCAGTAAGTACAAATTAATAATTGCACAACTTCATATTTTATTAAAATGTTAAATCTCATTTGTTTAGACATTGCTGCAGGAACAGTACGACAAGCATCCGATTTTCATACTCAAGGATGTCAAGTACCAAGAACTGCGTGCCATGATGGACTACATGTACCGCGGCGAGGTGAACATCTCACAGGATCAGCTGACCGCGCTGCTCAAAGCCGCCGAATCGCTGCAGATCAAAGGCTTATCTGACAATCGCAGCAGCGGCAGCGGTCCAGCTGCGGCAGCAGCACAACAGCAAGCACCCAAGCATCCGGATACACATCATCGCGTCAAGCTGAGCGGTCCCTATACGCTCGAGCAGACAAAGCGGGCGCGCATCACAACTGGGGGTGCAGCAGTTGGTTCTGGCGCCATGGACACCGGTGAGGTGTCCGGCTCCCGTGAAGGCTCTTCCAGTCCATCACGTCGTCGTCGAAAAGTGCGACGCCGCAGCATGGAAAATGGTAAGTGGCAATATTGAAAAATTATAAAATGTTGTATTCTAACCTAACCCAACTTTAAAACATTTGCAGATGTGCACGACAACTCCAATTCGTCAGTGCTAGCCGCCGCCTCCAATCAGTCAATCCTCCAACAAACAAGCGCTGGCCTTGCCGCCTCCGCGCTGGTCAGCACTCAATTGGCCAGCGGCAGTGCAGCGGGTGCAGCAGCCGCAACAGCATGCGGTGGCAGCAGCAGCGGAAGCCAAGTATCGAACCAGCCATTGACCAGCACCAGTACCAGCAGCAGCAGTAACGTTACCAAAAAGACTGAAAGCGCTAAACTAACATCGACAGCAGCTGCCCAGGGCGCCCAACAACAACAGCAGCAGCAACAACAACAAACAACAAGCGATGCCATTAACACCGACAATGTACAACAACAACAAAATCAAGGCGCCCAAGGCGATGCTGAAGAAATGGATGTGACAAGTGGTGCATCTGGTGGTGGTGCAAGTGGGGTCGTTGCCGTTCACACTGGTGTCGTTAAGCAATTAACAACGCTCGACAAGTCGAATCATAAACAAAAGATCAAAGATAATAGCATAACAACATCATCAACAACTGAAATGGTAATTGAGCCCAAGGCCGAATACGATGATGATGCGCACGATGAAAATGTTGAGGATTTGACTTTGGACGAAGAGGATATGACAATGGAGGAGCTGGACCAAGCGGCCGGCACCAGTCAGGGTGGCGAAGGATCTAGTCAAGGTTGGTTTTTTTTATTATTTCATTTAATTATACATTTATTAACTGAGTTTTGTAATTTTTTAATAATTTATAGCATATGCATGGCAACACGACAGATCTCAGGATGAACTTGGAATAATGGCCGCACAGGATGCACAGCAACGGGATCCACAAGGTGAGTTTTTCATTGCATACTCTATACTCCGAAAGATAGTTAAACTATATATATAATAATACAAATGAAAAAGCAAAAACAGTTTAGAATATGGTTAGACCAGCCGAGCACGACGACCAGCTAAAAATTTCAAATGCAAATTAGTAGACGGTGATAAAATGTTACTAAATACAAGTATTTCAAGATCACACAACTCTCTCTATCAATATTTGTTTATCGTTCTCAAAACAAATCCAAAAAAAAAACAAACAAAATTAAGTAACGCATTTTTTAAATATATATTATATATCACATAAAACTGCAAAAAAGTCGTGCTCCGAAAAAAGCTCTTAAACGTTAGACAAAGAAATATATTTTAGGCAGAAAGCATAGAAGAAAGTAAAGATAAAAAAACAAGCAACAAGAAAAAATGCAAATATACTAAAAAAAATATAAAGAAAAATTTCGAAGCGGTGGCACAGCAAATAAAAACAAAAAAAAAGTAGAAAACACATGAAGTACCATTAAAATTAAAATTTATAGCATCAGTTATATTTTTGTTTCTGATTTTTTTTATTTGGTTTTGCTTTGCTCCGCTCTCGATGCTACAGCCGAAAAATAATTAACTAAAAAAGAACAGATAATAATTTGTGCAAGTTGAAAGTACTACTCTTTATTTATTTTTATTTTTTTTATATAATAACTAACTTAACACTTCAATTATTTTTTTTATAATTTGGTCACACATAATTCGTATAACTCAATTTTTTTTTGTCTGTATATATTGTATTTATTATATAATACTATTTTAATTTTATTTTTAACACACACATAATCACGAAAAAAAAATACAACCAACCAACAAAAACATTTGCTACCACTCCCAAGCCCTGATATAGCTATCCTCACTTTTTATAACTAACTATAACTATATAATAACACTCACCCAACTACCATCAATTCATTTGCGCTTTATGAAATGTGTTTTATGTATGATTTGTTTATTGATTACTGTTTTTAAAATTATATATATAAATCATACTTATACTTTTTGGTAATAATTTGGTTTTCTTATGTATTGGTGATATTTGTGCCGCATTTGGTTTTTAACACTATATGTATATATATATATTATATTTATTATTTAACACACATACATACACAAACAAAAATATACTATTTTTTATTTTATTTGATTAGTTTTGCTCTTTTAACATAAGCCGCAAGCTGCTGTTCCATCAGTTCTCTCTCTGTCTCTCTCTCTCTCTTTAACTCATTCGCTACCAGAGAGTTCAATAAAACGAAGACACTTTAATTGCGCTCTCCCACTCACGTGTGCTTAGCACATATTCCCATACGCACGCTCATATACGTAAACACAAACACACATTCACATACTCCACACTGCAGCTTCAACTTTGATTGCGTTGTATTAAGTTAGTTTTAAATTATGTTTCTTTGTGTGTAAGTGTGTTTGAGTTGATAACAAAAGTTGCCGTCATCAATAGCTACTCATACGTCACTTTAGTTATTGTTGTGCCTGCGCGCGTGTGTATGTGCGTGTGCGTGTGTGGCTCAGCGTTGCTCTCCCTGTGTGTGTGTGTGTGTGTGTGTGTGTCTATTTTTGCAGAAGGTTGCTTTCTCTGTCTTTCTCTCTCCCACACGAAAAGCTCTAGTGTTTGTTTCAAGTGCTGCTGCAGTCTTGTCTAAAGTTTTGTTGTTATTGTTGGTAAACCACTTTTAGCAATTTTAACAAGCAGAGAAAATAAAATTTAACCAAAATTTCTAGTTTAACATTATGTTTTTGTTAAACATCATATAACACACACACACACAAACAACACTTACACTTACATTTCACAACACATACCACCACTTGGCACTGTTTGTTTTCATTTTTGTTACATTTGCTTTTCGCCATATTCATTTCTTACCATAATTGCCAACATTATCTGTTGATTCGTCTTCGTTTAGAACTTTACCCCTTTTCCCTCCTCTTCAGCGCGAGCTAATGTTATATTACACACAGATTTTAGTTGAATTTTTCCGTTATTTTTAAACTATATATATTTATATAAATATATATATTTACAACAACAAAAAAATACGCATGCAGTTTTTAAATTGTAATTTTAGTACTATGTATATTTACCTATATATTATACATACATATTTATGTATATTTATATATATAATTTCGCTTTATTTTGGTTGACGGGACTTTTTTGTTTCATTTATTGACATGATTTGTGTTTTTCATTATGTTTTATGCTAGTTCTTAAGACCTTTTCGTAAACAATTTGTTCGGCAAAGCTTTTCGGTTTTGCTAAACAATTGCGCGCGCAGCTTTTCGCTCGATTGCCGTTTCGTATAATGCAAACATTACGCTCTCTCTCTTTATGTGAGAGAGCATTTGTGCTTGCATCGTCGCGTCACTTGTTTTTTTGTTGTAAACTTTAACGAGTCAAGTGAATCAGTGTATGAAGCAGCAAAACTAAAAGTAAAAGAAGGAGGAGGATGAAGGATTCAGGATCGCCGTTGCCGATCGCCGAGTCAAGTTAACGCCGCGTATATACGAAGCACGTAGCCATCCAGCGGGTGGTGAGGTACAGTTGTTGCTTTAGCGCTGGCACTTGATAGTGGCGCCCTCTACAGTTGATGGACTTCAGTTTAAGTTTTTCGTAAGCCTTCAGGTAAGTATGCTTCGCTTGACGGTATCGGTTGAGCGAAGTCTGCACAAAATGAAATAAATTTTGATATTTTAAGTTCATTTTTGTTTGTACCAAAACAATCCCAGAACCAATATCCAACCATCCCCCAGCTCATAAGAGTTTCCATATTTTCCCAAAATCCAGACCAGCCATTTCCCAAAAAAAGAAAGCACCCAACATTTTACCAAAAAAAAAACTTTCCAGCGTTTTCAGGTAATGTAGCAAAACAGGGAGCAAAGCTTAGCCAAAAAATAAGCTAATCAGCTCTTTTTGAAGCAAGTTTTTTTGTTATAACATTGCTTACATTTAAACCGTCGACCTGGGTAAGCTATAAAACTATAAACTATCTAAAAATAATAATCATATTTCATTTATCTACTTTACATTATTGCATTATTATTAAGTGTATAGACATTAAATTACGATATATATATAATATCGATACATATCTCTTATTATGATATTTATTTTCTACGTCAATTTACCTTGCATTACGCTACGAACAATTGAGTCAGATTTGTTGTGTTTTTTTGTTAAGTTAAACAAAACTGAAATTGCTTGAAGCAGTGCCAACAAACCCTCAACTTGTTAAATATCTCTGATTTACCATATAAGTATAACAATAAAACAAAAATCCAGATTTTCCTTGACAGACAACTCAAAAAAACCAACACAAACAAAACAAATGTTTTTCCAAGTTTATATATTTTTTTGTATCCATTTGTATTACATTTTCAATGTATTGTTTTTTTTTGTTTTTTTTTTTTTTAGTTATTTTAATCTCAGATGTTATGAAAATTGAAAACTGTAATTTCTCAATTTCTAATGTTGTAGGTTGTTATTAGATCTTTTCAAAATTTGCACATGAAAGAAAAGTAATAGAATTTGAAATAATGAGGATGGAATTTCAAGTTAGTTTTCTACACTATAATATACATACTGCATCTTGAATGTGCGTCATTTGCCTGGTCAAACCACTTTCTGTGTCTAGATACCTGTCTGTACCCTGCCCTTCCAAATAAAAAGCTTGTTTTTTCATAATTTATAAGAGGCCACTTCACCTCAGCCTGGTCGTCCCACTCGTTAATTCTCGATGCTGTTATATGTCGTAGTAACAGCTCGGTTCTTTGTTCTCTCTTTATCTTGCCTGCTCACACGCTAGCTGATGCTGCTCTTCTTGTTGTTATTGTTAATTGTTAATCAACGTCAACAACACAACTTGAAACATTCGTTTAAGTTCAAGGTCGGACAAATATTTTTCTACAATTTTGTGTGTGCTTTTATGTGTGAGTTTCTTTTTCTACTCTTTCAACAGCTTTTTATGGTTGTGGTTGTTATTGCATCTTTCTTTGTGCCACACATGCACACATTGGATGAAAAATTTATCTATATCTATGTGTGTAAGACCTATCATAATGACACGAATTATGATAATTTTAATGATGGTATGATGGCTATGGATAATGAATGTATATTGTGTGTTCGTTGGGTTTAGTTGCATTACGAAACTTGTTTCTCTTTTTATGTGGATTGTTGAGGTATTTCCAGATTCATTAACATTTTGTCTAAAAAATTGTTTGAATCGGGGGAAAAAAGTAATGTCACCAACCATAGAAATCTGCTTTGAAATGCTATTTGTGTATTTTATAATTAATTGAACCTTTTACTATGAATAAGGTAATGCTTTTCATTACCTCAAGTAATCGATGAGACATAATTTTTTCAAATTTGTTCCCGTCTTTTCACTTGTGCAAGGATTTCTTACATTTTCTATTTGATTTGCGGTTAATTACGATTTCGGGCGCTCGAAAGCTGTTTGTTTGGCCTTGACCCACTTTGAGCCATAAGTTGTTGTTGGCCTATAAAAGCACAAGAATCAAATGCTTTTTGGTTTGTTGCTGCAACGTCAATAAAGCTTTTTGTGATAACTGTACACGCACACAGCTGTATTTACAAAAGTGTGTATGTGTGCGCGCGTGCTAAAAAGTAATTGGCATATATAAGACTTAACTAGTTAATACAAAAGTGTAATATACAAATTTGGAATTCAAATATGTATTTGTACAATACAATAAAATCGTGCTAATAATCCAAATCGAACTAAGCTCTCGTATGTATATGTATGTTGTAGTACACTTTTCTCAATTTCTATTTACTTTGTAGTTTGGTAATAGTTTTAAAACTGGGCTATTCTTTGCTTTCAACTTGTACAATTCCAATTTTTAAACGGTTTTAAATTAAGAGAGTATCGAAGTTTAAGCGAAGAGTGCGTTTATAAAAAGAGCTTTTTTCAAGAAGTTAATGAGAATATAATAGGACAGTTAGAGTTGAGTTTGTTTTTGCTTAAGCCAAGTGTATTCTTCATTTGTGTGTCATTCTCTCCCACTCTCTCTCTCTCTCTCTCTTTTGCACCGCTGATATGTAGGCATGTTGTTAATGCACCAGAGCTTAAAGCTCAATGCCAATACCCGAAGAAAGTCCAGCCGATCGTCGGCGATGCAACAGCAAAAGCGCCGCCAATCAGCAAAATCGATGTCGACGTCGTCGCCGCCGTTGCACGTGTGTCCGACCTGTGGTCGCATTTATCAAACGCTTTCAACATTGACGCGCCACATGCGCAAAGAGTGCAATCAGCCAAAGCTCTTCATATGCCACTTGTGTGGACAGGGCTTTCACTATAATTTCAAGCTGCAACATCATTACCATCACACACACCGGCTCAGTGCCTAAAGATCCTAAAGATAAAAGCAACAAACGTTATTTTCCTTCTTATGTACACACTTGCATATTTTTGTTACAATAAAATGAAAAACAAAAAACACAAAAAAATAAACCAATTGTACAATAAAACTCAACTATTGAACTGAGAACAAAGTCAATTTAATTCCTTTAAATTTACTAGTTGGCAATTAATTGTTTTGGATGTAAATGAGAGCTAGAGCGTTTTAAGAGCTTTTTTCACAATTAGCGAGGCTTTAGATATGATTATATTAGTTCTTGTTGATTTGTTTTTGATGTTGTTTTTGTTGCCTAAGCTGAGCCATGTTCTCTTCTATCTCTCTCCCTCTATTTACATTTGTGTGGTGTGTGCAGCCGATGTCGCCGCCGCAGCCGCATCTAGCATATTGTTGCCCCAAATTGTTGCCGTGCGTGGTCGCTCAAGTCGCAGTGCTCGAAGAAAGCCAAATTCGATGGCCGCCACAACCAGCATTACTTTCCAGACCCCCTCTCAGTCGATGGCAACAGCTGGCGCCCCACGCAACAAATCCAGGCGCAAGCGCAAATTGGGTGTCAACAGCAGCAGCAGTAAACTAATTGCGACGCGCAGGTAAATTTGTGCTTTCACTCTCTCTTTCTGTCTCTCTCTCTCTCTCAATCATATTGTCTTTATCAAAAGTTGTGCTTTGCGCTCTCACAAACCAGCCAATTCGTCCAATTTGTTGTTGTTTTCTCTTTAGAAATGTATCGGCCGCCAGCGAATCGGCAGCAACAGCATCGACATCAGCGTCTTCGTCGACGGTTGCAGCGGGGGCGTCGGCGTCGGCGCCTTACGTCTGCCAGACATGCGGTCGCAGATATCAGGTGTTGGGCACATTGACGCGTCACATGCGCAAAGAGTGCAATCAGCCGAAGAAATATGTTTGTCGCATGTGCGGACGCGGTTTTCACTATAATTTTAAGCTACAAGATCACTACTATTACGTGCACAAGGGTGTGTTAAAGAGAGACTTAAAGAACGACGAGGCGAGCTTAGCTTAAGAGTGTTCCCATTTAAACTTGTTGTTTTGTAACGAAAAATAAGCGGTAATAAAGCAATTAGAGACAGTGTTTCGTTCACTTTGATTCAATGTGTGTGTGTGTGTGTTTGGGTGAGTACAGGACAGCAATAGAAGTGCGAGAGAGTTTCGTTAAATTTGTGCAGTCTGGGTGGGAGAGGTCAGGTGTAGCACAGCAGAGCGACAGTGTTTCGTTCACTTGCTTTGCGAATGTATGAGTGCTCCGTGCATAAGTAGGACTATTAGAAAGCTTTAAGCGCACACGCATAGCACAGCAGTTGTGTTGCTCTCGCTCCTGTTTGCTTTGAACATTTTTATGCAAAGTTGTCGTCGTGCATGCGCACACAAATACGTACTTAAACAAGCTTATACCTAGCTCTTTCTCTCTCTCTCTCTCTGCCTTTGCTCTTGCCAAACAATATCATTGCAGGTCTGCTTGAATTGAGCTTAAATCAATCTTCGTTTTACTATGAGCCCGATATACCGCTGCTGTTACCGCCGCCTCCGCAGTCGCCACCGCCGCCCCATTCGACAGGGCCAACGCTGCGGCGCAGCAAGCTGAGATCACGTAAGAGGAGAAATAATAGTGCGGCGGTTGCTGCGGCTGCTGCAGCTAAGAAATTGATGGCGCCGCCGCAAATACCGCAGCCGCCGCTATTGGAGCGCAGCAGTTCAGCAGCGACGCTGGCGCGCAACGCAGAACAGCGGGACGACGGCAAGCTGCAGTGTCCACAATGCCCGAACGCGTATACGCGTCTGTCGGCGCTAAAGCGTCACATTGAGTTCGAGTGCGGACAATTGGAGAATTTTCGTTGTGCGGTTTGTGATGCGGGCTTCAAGCGTAAAGATTCATTGAATCGGCATTGCAAGGTCAAAAAGCATATTACCAAATATTTGTATTAGGTTCTGTATTTTCAATTCTCTTTCTCTCTCACTCTTTATCTCATTCCAAATTACATTTTAGAATATTATTAAAGTGATTAAAAGAGTCGTCAATTTAGTCGATTGTTTCTTTATAGGGTTTCTCGAAAATATTTACACACACAATCAAACTTTACCTACACAGACAGGCAGATAGACAGACAGACATATATATATACATACAGATCCAAAAAGTCCCAATCAACCAATATGAAAAGAAAGCTAAATTTGTTACTTAATTGCTCGTGCCTGCGTGTGTGTGCGTGTCTCCTTTTAGTGCTGCTACTGTGCCTGCCCGCCCAAAAGCTCGTCTTCTACTCACACCTTCACACATTCATGCTCATTATATTTCATTAAAAGCTCCACTAAAACAAATTGATCTTACTTCCACGCCTAAGAGAGACTTTAGTGACATCTCGGAAGTTCTCTCGCTGTCTCTCTACTGAACTCTGTATTTCTCCATTTCTGCCTTCTCTGTTCTTTTTTTTTTTTTAAATATGATTTAAATTAACCTGTGCGCTGCTCTGCATTTTATATTTAATTTTGCCTGTTTGAAATTTGTTTTTGTTTGACAAAGCGCGTTAAACCAAAACCAACAAAAATTAATTTATTAATTTAAATGATTTAAAAAACGCGATAAAACCCCTTTTTAACAAAATTAAAATAATGCTTACCAAAAAATATTTAATTGATAATGGCATTTTGATAACAACTAATCATTGCTTGTTTTGTGCCTTGAAACTGAGAAAAGTTTACGCTAAATATAAAACACCTAAAAAAAACTACAATTAAAGCATGCCAACCCGAAAAAAATTATTAACGTACCTTGAGCCAACATAAGAATTATAAATGAAATTATTCCAATCAATTATTTCAAGTTATGAGAAATACCAACCAAAACAAACAAAACAAAAACAAATTTCAGGCTATCAACAACAACAACTGCAGCAGCAGCAACAGCAACAACAAGACAGCAGCAACAGCAGCTACAAACATGACGACAGCTGCGAGAATCTCTGCGATATGCATTTACATTATCAAGGAACAACAACCACAGGCACATCCACAACGACAACATCAAGCTCGCATCATTTTCAAGCACCACAATTTGATAACTTTCAGGCAATGCTCAGTTCAGGTGCTGCTGCTGTTGCTGCAAATCCCATCGAGGAGAGTTTTACCTGCCCGCAATGTTATCGCACCTATCGGCGACACGGGACGCTGCGTCGCCATTTACGGCAGGAGTGCGGTAAGGGTAAATCGATGGTCTGCTCTGTTTGCGGTCATCGCACCAAACGCGCCGATCACCTGCGTCAGCATGTACGAAAAAAACATCCCGAAATCGCGATGCGTTCGCTTTTCAAGCGCCAACAGCGCGCAGCGGCGGCCAAAGCAGCGCAGCCGGCGACAGGAGCGACAGCAAGTGATGATATTGTTGATTTGGATATGTTGGATGATGGCCTCGATGAGCTGGCAGATGAGTCGCATCAGCAGCATCGGCAGCAACAGCAGCAGCAAACGTTTGTAGTCGATGACGATGATGATGATGTGGATAATGATATTGAAGGGGGTGGGCTAATGGATGAGCAGCAGCAGCCGCCGCCGCCAATCGATGAGTCCACATCGACTGTAAGTAGTTACTATCAGCAACAGTTGCATCAGCAGGCGTTGCAGCAGCTGCAAAAGCAATTGCAACAGCAGCAACAGTTGCACGTATTGGCAGCAGCAGCTGCGGTTGCCAAGGCCAATAAATCTGGCAGCGATGCGGCAACGCTTAATTGTTGAGGGGGGAAGTGGGGTGACAGGAGGCAGGGTTTGAAGTGGAGTGGGGCTTGAAGCAGCATATGAATTTTACTAATCAAATTAACCAAAGAAAAGTGCGGCAGCGTTGACCTTTGACCTGTGCGAGAATTAGTTTTTTTTGCATTTTCTTCGAAAGTATTTGTTTTCTTTTTGTGCGTTTATTTTTGCAATTTTATTTCCAGCAACGAAAATCAAAATTCAAGTTGAACTAAATTAATTTTTTAATTAAAATAATGTATATTAAAAAACAGCCAATTAAGTAACTAAAAAACTAAAAAAGAATTAAATATTGAAAAAAAGTATACAATAATAAATGCAAATTTTTATATACAGAAGTCACAAAAATGCGTTTTTCAATTCCCAATTGCATGCTCCATACTCACACACACACACAACTCAAAATATCCCCAAAAAAAATTAATTAATTTTTTTCAAAATTCTTTTTTTTTTTTACATACTGGTAAATAACATTTAATTTACACAACTACAAATTTATGTAAGATTTTGGTGCAAAAGTTTGTGTAATTAAATTAAGTTTTCTTTTAAATTATTTTTTTGTGTGAGAACAAAGAGGAAACTCAAAAGGAAAAATGACAACAATTTTGTGTAATTTAAGTGGCGGTCGTGGCGCGGTGTGCATTTGATTTTAAGTAATTTTAATTTAATTTCTGCTCTTAATTAGTTTATAAAAACAATGATTAACGCTAATTTTAATGTGTGAGAGTTGCGCCTAATTAATCATTAGCATTCTAAGTAGCTGTAAATTATATATATATATAAAGACCAACAAAACACTACACAAATTACGAAAAAACAAAAAACTGAAACAGCGCAAAAGACGAAACAATTTTTGAGCCCAAAAAAACCACCCAATCCACAACTTTTTACAGATTTAAGGACGTTGTACTGTAATTTTGCGACGGCTGTTGTAGCGGCTGCCGCCAGCAAGGCAACACCAACAACAACGGCAACTAAGACGCCAGCAACAGCAACTGCAGTCGACAGCAGCAGCAGCAGCAACAATAACAACAACAACAGTAGTAGCAGCGGCAACAACAACAATTGTCAAACAACAGCAGCAACAACTACAAATGTGGCAGAAATGCGTGAAGTTTTTGAGCCGGAGGTAACAATACGTAGAATGTACAAATGCGGCAACAACAACAACCATAACAACAATAATAATAATAACAACAAGAGCAGTAACAGTGACGCCAACACTTTAGCAACAATTGCCAACAACAATAATAG
This sequence comes from Drosophila micromelanica, assembly GCA_004143825.1. Lineage (NCBI taxonomy): Eukaryota > Metazoa > Arthropoda > Insecta > Diptera > Drosophilidae > Drosophila > Drosophila micromelanica. Next base: position 28,087 of record SCDY01000226.1, read on the forward strand.
CAATAGCAGCAGCAGCAACAAGTTGCACTGCAATGCCAGCAATTGCAGCGGCTGTCAAATGTCCGCTGCCGCCTCATTTCAATTGGCCAATTTATTAAATTCGAGCATGTTGTTGCCAACAGCAGCGGCAGCAGCTGCTGCGGCCGCTGCAGCAGCAGCAACAAGCACAAAGCCGATGCGCAGCAACAACAGTTGCAATAACAATAGCAGCAACAACAATAATAATAACAACAACAATCAATTGCTGCGAGTTGCAAGCGGTGTTGCTGCTGCTGCTGCCGCCAGCTCCAAGAAACCTTCGAGTGTTCAATTCCATTGTGAATTTTGTAATTTTAGCTGCAGCTGGCGCTATGATCTGAAGTTGCATTTACGACAAAAACATGGCATACATCAGCTTAAGAAATCATAGAATTCAAATTGTTGACTATTGTGTGTTTAATCCCCCCGTTCTCCACCAGATCCCCAGTTGTCCCCCCAGTCAAATTGTATATAAAGAAAATACTGTTTTGAATGTTGTTAAACTCTACGCTAGCTAAGCTAAAACTTAAAAAAAAAAAAAGAAAAAGTTAAATATATGTGTACAACTATTTATTGAAATGAAACTTTGTTTTTTGTTGTTAATTTCTAAAAAATCTGTATGAATATATATTGTATTTTTAACACATAAAACTGCAGAACTTACAGCGCGCGCAATTTGCAGCTTCTTTGTGGATAAACATTTAATGACACCAAAAACCAAACATAATTAAAAAATATATATTTTTTATTAGCTATAATTTAATTTTAGCTATAATTTAACTTGTATATATATATATTTTTTTAATAACCTTTTATTATAAAACTAAAATTGACTAGTAAACTTTGTTATATATTTTGTTCAAGTATTTCTTTGTTATTAGTTAAACAAAGTATCAATTTCAAGTACTATTTTAGTTGAAAATTATTTTGTTAAATTTTCCTAGTAATTTATTAAAATTAAAAAAAAAATTGTATTTGTTTAAAATTTGAGTAGACTTAAAAGTAGTTAACAAATTTGTTGTATTAGTTCAATTAGAAATTTGTCTTTGTCACTTTTGTATTTTATAGTTTTAGTTCTCAGTTCTCTTCAACTTTCAATCAAAAACGAATTCAGCAAAACAAAAATTTAAGTTAAGTTTAAGTTATGTTTACAAAAAACGAAAACAAAATCTTCGGACAACAAACACAACGAACAAAAAGTATCTACCGCTTAAGGGATTTGCGTTTTATGATTTTCACACAATATTTTTTATTTTTCTTTTCATTTTCATTTCATAAAAACCCCCAAAACAAAAAATCACACATTCAAATCAAAACAAAATCCAATTCACAAATACATCACCTGAAAACCTACATAAAAATAATAATAAACACCTAAAACTAAAATGCACACCAACAAACAACACAACACAATCAATCAATACATCAATCAATCAATCGAAACCAAATTAACCACAACGTAGACATCAAGATCAACTATGACTATAAACACAGCGTCTTTGGCAGCGATATGGATTCGGATCGTAGCTACAACGGTGATCCACACGCACGTTTCCCCTGCGCCGTTTGCGGCAAGAGCTATCTGAGGAAGCGGCATCTGCAGCGGCATATGCGCGACGAGTGCATCGGGATACCGCCACGGTTCAATTGTGAATTCTGCAGCTCGCGTTTTCGTCGCAAATACCACATGGTGCGCCATCTGGTGTCGAAACATGGCATTCCGCCGGCCATCGCACAACAGACAACGGGCAGCGGCTCCAGGACCAGCAGCCCGCGCAGCAGTCATCTGGATATCAAGGCGGTCAGTGGTGTCGGTGGTGTTGGCGCTGCCGGTGGTGTTGGTGGTGGTGCAGGTGGTGGAGTTGGTCACAGCGATAGCGCCAGTGTTGGCAGCGCCGGTTCGCAGAACGGCTGCGAGAGTCCCATACCCGAGAATCTGTCGTTGCGCAAGGAGCACTTTGAGCGGGATGAGAACTTGAACGGTTCGCGTTGCACCTCCCCCTTGCCGCCGCACATGATGCCCATACCCACCTATGGGCTGACAGGTGCCATTACAGCGATTTCAGCAGCCGCAGCGGTTGTCGAGGAACAGGCAGCTGCTGCAGCTGCAGCAGCAGCGGCGGCAGCCGCTGTCGCTGGCAACAACAATGGCAGCGATGCGACAGTGGGCGATGTATCCGAATTGAGCGCCGCCGCTGCCGCTGAGCTGGGCATCAAAGCGGAGCCAGTGACGCCGGGCAAGGGGCAGCCGCATCATCTGCTCGACGAGGAGTGGAACATGAAGCTCGGCCTGCAGATTATATCGAATTCATTGCTCAAGGAGCGATTGATGAATACAATGCCATTTGCGTACAACAATAACTAAAGTTGTTTATTTTTTCTCGTCTCTTAACCATAAAGTAAACCAAAGTATATTTGACTTAAAGATAACAACAAAAAATATATATATTCTATTTATATTTATTATTAAAACAAAAAGCTTCAATTCAATTTAAATTATAATTTTCTGCTTAAACAATTGCTTCTATGTTTAAAGTAATCAACGAGAAAGAGAATATAAGAAATGATAATTCCATGTATGAATCTCAATACTAGACATTCCAGCGCTAATAATTTTTTTTAATTATATGTAACTTATTTTTATGTTTCCAATATTTTTTTTTGCGTGCTTTCTTTAGTCAGCGAAACGTGTCTTAAAAAAAAACTGTATTACAATGTTACTTTGCGGTACTATTTATCCTAAAAAGAACTCAACTCAAAACCGTCACGAATTTGTATTGCTTAAGTCATTCCCAAAAACACAAGAAGAACATCCCAAAAAAACCTATTTGTTAGAATTATAAGATTATGTTTAAGAGATGCCATTGAAGTCAAATCTCTTTACTACACGTTGAGTAAATTGGTTTTGATGTGCTATGCAACCCAAAGAGGGAAAAATACTCAATAGGCAAAAAAAAATAAATACTCACCAATTCCAAAAAAGCAAAACTCCAAAAAAAGAAAAAGATTTAAGATAATTAAGATTTTATTTAAGTACTTATTCCAAATGATATGCCACCAAATTGTATACCTCTGTTTAAGTCTTATTTTATACGTGTATGTGAAATATATATAAGTATATAGCTATTATATATTTATCAGATAAAAAAAAAAGAAACCCAAACAAAAAATTATATTATTAATTGAATAAAACTAAAACAAAAGCAAAAAAAAAAGTACAAATTTATTGCTTCATACGTTTTAATAAACTATTTATCTTGTTTTTAGCTGGCTTTACATGTTCCACTCATCCAAATTTTTTCTATTATTTTTCATTCTCCTTTATCGTTTTTTGTTGCCTTTTTTGTTGTGTGCTTCGTTTGCTAAAAGAAAAAAACAGAAATTGTTGTACAGAGAATTTCACTAACCTATTTTTATTACTAAATTTCTTTTAGATAAACTCTTCTACTCTACCTACTACTACCTACTACTCGGTACTGGCTGCAGTTCTAGGAATTATCTATAACCAGTACCTCCCAACTATCAGTATCAATCCGTAACTGTATGCGTATACTCGTACCAGTAATCAGTACATAAAAACAACAAAAACAAAACCAGCAAAAGTCTGTCACTTACACACTATTATACATATATACTACTACATATATATATAATCTATTTTGTCTGCGTCTATTTCCTGAAACTCTCTCTACATACATATATATATTTTTATATATATTTATACGTGGGTTCTACTTGTTCTAGCTGCACATATGAAACAATTACACACACATATACACACACACACACACAAATTTGTTTTTATATAGCATGCATATAGCGCCTAATTGTATGCTGCATAAACTGAAATACAAATTATAATTCTCAACCGGTGCGTGCGAATGTGCGTGTGTGTGTTGTTTTGTGTGTGCCGCCTTGTGCTTTTGTGTCTTGTCCTTGCGCTACTCACACAACAAAATTTACTTCTAATATATTTAAATTTATTGATATATCTTTATACATCTATATATATATTGTATTTGTGTCTTTTTTCAAAAATAATAAATTATTTAACACTCGATGTTTTTCTTACACAGCCTCTTTAAAACCAGTTGCGATGTTCTAGAAATGAATTTTACTCGAAAAGACGAGAAATTAATTTAAAGAACTCGCGCTGAGTTTTTATACTCTTTATGTGGGTTCTTTTAAAATATATATATTTGTGGGCGTGCCTGACGTTTTACATATAAGAAAAATTTGTTTATTTTCATATATTTTTTGCTTTAAAAATTCATTTACTTTTTTTTTATTTTACCCGTCAAATATATATAAGCTTTATGTGTCTTAATTTTTACTTGGAATGCATAAATTTACAAATATTTTTTGTATGGCTTAAACTTTATGTTAATTTTCATGTAGTTTGACTTGCTCAAAAGAAATAAAAATCAGTCTTAATATAAAAATTCAGTCATCAGATAACTTTATATAAGAAAATCAAAATTTGTAAAAAATCTATCATATATCATTATATTTAACCCAACAAAAGATAAATCAACAAATTCATCAACAACATTTCCCACACACACACACACATACACACACTCGCGCGCACTGCTTCATTCACAATTTTGTGTTGTTGTTGTGCTGTTCTCTCCGCTGTCTTTCTCTGTTACCCTGGCCAACATGTGTGTATTGGGCCAACAACAAATTTCTTACAGATTTTGTACTCACCTGGTATCAACATGCGTGCGATCAATGCGGCAAATCCTACAAGACACGCAAAAGCTTGAGTCGCCATCGCCGCTTCGAGTGCCGCTTTACCACAGAGCGTCCCATATTTCAGTGCCCCAGCTGCAATTATGCGGCCAAGCGGAGCGATAATCTAACCAAGCATATTAAAACTCATTTTGCCAAAATGAAAAAGGACTTTCTGCCGCTGGCATTTCAAATGCAGGCAGCCAGCATACAAACCAAATGGGAAACGGCATAAAACTACTAAACACAAAAAAATATATAAACAAAAAAAAAAAAGAAAACGTCGGCTGGCCGATGTTTCAATATCCTTGCAGCTGATATAGGCGTGCGATCTTAACACATTTTCTAACTACTAACGCTTTAGCCATATCTTGAGTGTTAGCTTTAAGGCTTTATTCCATACATCCATCTGATGTTTCTAAAGCAACATCGCGTTCTTTGCTTTTATGCCGCCTATAGCTGATATAATTCATACAAAAAATATCGATCATCATTTTAAGAAACAATTCGATGCTTTTACTAGTTTATTATTTTTCAATTAGAACATTATCTCACGAATATTTGTTCTGCTTCAGAGAAGATTTAAACTCAGTATCTTTTTTAGCTCTAGGTTTGCACAATTCGTCCGATTTTCAATGTAGTTTTCTATTACTTATCAGCTGCGATTAAATAATATAAATTATTTTCCAGTTCACTTAAACTTAAATATATCTCGCGAATTCGAATAAACTTTCTTTCTCTCTGCAAGGATATTCCACGAAAAATCAACGCTCCATTCGATCTCTATAAGTTGTCAACCATTTAAACTTTAAGTACTGGGCAGCGCAACGCACAAAATATTTCTACTAAAAGAAACACAAATTCATGAGAAGCCCACACTTGATTAAATTATTTTTCTTTTATTTGTTGTTTTTTTCTTTTCTTTTTGAATACTTTTTTTTTGTGGCATATTTAAACCTTCACATTGGGAGCCACTTGAATGCAATGTGCTTTTTGCATAAATTTGTATAATTTATGTAAATTTCATGCGTCAAAGTTCCAAAAAAAAATAAAATAAAAACAAATTGAAAAAAAAAACTGTATTGCGACTTTGGGTCCTCATTTGAGCTAATTTCTATGTGCAACCAACTTTTGTACTTTGTTTTTTTGTGCGTTGCCAATCCCAAGAAAACTAGCAGCCAAAACTTTAAATTTACTTATTTGTTAGGCTTAAGTTAAACAAAACAGAAAAAAAAATATATATGATAAAAGCTAAGATAAATCCTAATTTATATGTTAGCACTTTAAGCCAAAAGTCCAAAGAGAAATGTAACCGAAACTAAGTCAAAAGCATTTAAAGCAACAAAAACAAAAAAAAGAATTATAATTACTTTTACTAGACTACTGAGAGTAGTAACAGGTTTTACCAGGGTGGGGTTGCACTTAAGAGGCAATTTCGTAACGACGCATTCCTAAGCAACAAAATGAAAATTATGAAAATGAAAACAATTGTTTGATATACGTAGTTTAGTTAAGAAACAGAGGCAACGCCAAAATTCAAAAAACAGAAAATGACTAAAAATTAAAAATATATATTAGCTTAGTTTGGAGAGCTGTAAATGTAAGTTCCTTGCTAGCTTAGAAATACTTTTATAAAGATAAACATATATTTTTTATTAACATTATATGATGTTCATACTAACAAAGAAACATAGCGATCTCAACAAATACAAATGAATGCAACCAACAGTACAATTACAAACAAACAAAAAAAAAACCAAATACATACAGCAAATAGTTCAAATATATTTACAAAATCAGCCAAAACTAAAAAAAACAAATATTTAAGTCAATTGCCTAGCACAAAAAAAGCTGGTCGTGTTTAGCTGGCAGAAATCTATAATATAATGTTTTAGGTCTCTTGTCTAAAACTTATGTGATATTTATTTTGCTCAGTTTTTGAAAACAACACCAGTTGTGTACTTGGCTCAAACAGCTATTATAGTTCAAGTTTATAATGTATACAGTTTCAAGTTGATATTGAGCGCACTCAGGAAGAGGTCTTTAAGCACACAGAAACACACACTTAAATCATTTATTTTTGTATAAAGAGGATTTTTGTAAACTTGAGTTGCATCTTAAAATGTAATTTTGTGAATGTTGCGAGATTTGAATATGTGAATTTTTCAAGAAATCAAGAAATCCAGGGTGATATAACTTAATTTAGTTGTTTTTGAGTTTTTGAATGAAGTATTAACTATTGTCATGGCTCAGGGATCGCAGGGATTCTGTCTCCTTTCATTTCATATATTTAAATCACAAAAATTTCTCTGTGACAGCAACAGCATTCATTTCACATATTACTCAAAAAAAAAATGTCCAACTAAAATTAACTATATCTCACTTAAATTACATATACACTACACGCAAACACATTTCTATTTTCATATAAATTTTATGCTATCATTAAAAAAAAAACACAAAAAAATAACACTATTTTTATACACATTGTCAAAGAGCATAATTAAGTATTTTTATAAATATATATACATAAAAACCTATATACATATACATATATACCGCTATTTTTGTATGTAACTGAATAAAATAGTAACAAAATGAAATTGTTATTTACTGTTTACTTTATATTAATTAATTTTTTAGTTTGTTTAGTTATTTACGTTACGGGTTGAATTTTGCATTTGTGCCTTACTACTAAACATGTTTCATTGCAGCAGCCATAAAAACTGAAAAAAAAAAAAATATATTAAAAAAAAATATGCATCATCATTCACACAGCGCCTCATTTAAAGTATCGCAAGTATCTCCTATCTATATATATATATATATAGACTTATATATATAACCAAGCTGCATTTATCATCATCCACTGCAAATTGTTCTCTGCATCAGCTCAGTATCAGCCTCACGCTTCATCAACAAAAAACAAACACCAACAATCAATCAACCAACAAACCAACCAACCAACAAGCAAAATGAACACAATAAACTGTTGCATACTACACACTAACTGTAAATATCACATTTTTTTATTATTCTTATAATTATTATTAATATATACAAAGATATCTTTTAATTTTTACGCCTAAAAACACTTTAAACTGCAAAAAAGGAAAACAACTAAAATTTTAACTACTTAAAAAAAAAGAATCTTGTTACTTTTTTTTTAATATAATTTAAAAATAGAGCTGATTTTAAATTTATTATATTTATATTTATGATATAATAAAAAAAAACACAGCTCTGTTATAAAACTTTAAAAAAATTTTATATATATATCTTTTGTCTAGTTGTTTAAGCTTAAGAAACACAACTATCGTAACTGTCTCAATTTAATTGGTTTAATTATTGCATATTTTGTTATAATTTAATTATATTTTATTATTGTAGCGCCCAGCAGCTACGCCTCCAACTCCAGCCAAACGCCACCGCCAGCTAATGCGGCGGCGCATTCGTTGATTCGTGATTATTGGTATGAGCTTAAGTTTTCGGATTTATTCAAGTTTATAAATCCAGATGGACGCTATCAGTGCCCCAGATATAATTGCCTGAAGAGCTACAAGGATGCCAGCTCATTGCAACGACATATCAGGTAAGTTATCTATCTATCTACTATATACTATATACAACATTTTTTGTGTCTATTTTATCGGTCTGTTTAGTTAAGATTACTAATGTTTGTTTTTTTATTATCATATATATTAAATCTTTTCTGTAGATATGAATGTGGTGGACAGAAAAAATTTCGCTGTCTGATGTGCGGCAAAGCATTTTCACAAAGCTCCCACCTAAAGCGACACCTTGAGTCCGGTGTCTGTGTCAAATATTACTTATGAGATAATGTTTTCTTTAAAATCAAATAGAATAAGCGTTATCCGCATAGGCAAAGTGCAACATTTTGTTGAGACAAAACCAAAACAAACAAACAATTCAAAAAACATATATAACAAGAATAACAAAAAAAAAAAACAAAAATAAAAATTGTAACTACCAAAAATGAATACAACAGAAACAACAACAATAACACACTCACACACATGAGAACAACCAAGAGAACAAAACAGTTAGTTAAAAAAGCAATTAAATATATATATACATATTATATATATATATATATATATATATATATATATATAAACATATACCATATAGAGAGAACAAGTAGCTAAACCAAGAACAATTACAAATAACAACAACAAAACGAATTTATTGGATGCCACATCATTTATAAAGAAAAAAAAAAGAAAACTTAAAACAAAATACAAGCCCATATACATACATATATACATACGATATATATATCTAGTATATACAATACATATTTATTATAATATGAACAAGAACAAGTTGAGAATTACTGTTGACAACTGAACATTATAAAGCAGATTAGTTAAAATTAACAAAATGAAGAAAACAGCGTAGCTATTATAAAATATTTAACAAGCTAGACAAGATATATATATGTATATATATATATATATATATATATATATATACATATGTATAGCTACAGTCAGTGCAACATTTTATAGAATTTTAGAAAAATTACAAAGAAACAAAAAAAAACGTAAAAATTACGAACCAAAAAAAGAAGAGCTAGTTAAAATTTGTATTGAGAGGCCGTAACAAAGCACACACATACACGATATATAGAAGAAATGAAAGCAAGAGAAAGAAAGTGGAAAAAAATGGAAGAGAGATGCAAGGAAGCTAAGAGCAACAACATTTTAGTCAAACTAACCAAAACTACGTAATTTTAGTCGAAAGTGCAAAAACAAAAACAAAAAGCAACTTAGTGAAATTAAAAACAAAAAAAAAAAAAGTAAATAATAAAAATAATAATAACAATAATTATAGTAATATATAGAGAGAAACAATTGCATTATATAACAAAACACTGAAAGCAAAAATACATATAACAAAACGTACTGTGTTTATTTGTTGCCAAATATATATCTATATATATTTCTAATATAATAATTAAAAAACAAAAAGCAGAACAAAGAAAGTTATAAAACAATGATTATTATATTTAATTATAATAACACTTGCAAATTTCAAAGAAGCTAAAAACCAACACAACAACAATAACTAAAATGAAAACTAAATAGAACGAAATCAATTACAGAATACAAAACATATATGTATGTTATGTTATATATACGTTACCGTTATATATTGATATATAATATATAAATACGTTATATGTTGCAAGCTAAATTATACATATATATGTATATGTATATAATATACACCCACACACTTGTACGTATTGTATATGTCGAAATGTGAATGTTTGTTATAAAACAAAGTAAAACAAAACTAAAACCAAGAAACAGCGAATTTTCGGCAAGCCGAAGTTGAGATATCCTTGCAGGTCCTGTTTAAAAATCACATATAATACATAATACCATGGCAGCTATGCATCTGAAGGATCCGATTCGCTCCGATTTCAATTTTTATATTACCCAAACGTACAGTAGGTCCTGACTATGAACTAACCGTTTCCTTCTTCTGATGAATTATATTAATTTTTACCTTAAAATCATAATACTTCCCCTGCAAGGGTATACAAATTGTTGTTATATAGAAGAAATGCAACCAGAATTGCAGCTAGTAAAAAGAACCGAGAGATTTTTTAAAATTAGTTATAGAACTAAAATGCAAAGAGGCCAAACGATTTGCTGGTTCACAGAACAAAAGTTTATATACATACATACAAAAAACATACACATCTATTTAAATAAAAAGCTATGTTAGCAAATTTGTTGTCTGTTGTTGCAAAACAAAACAAAAAAAAGAAATGTTATTACAAAAAATGTTTTTTGTTAAATGTACTCACTGTGTGTTTGAGTGTGTGTATGTGAGTGTGGCAGCATTGAATATGTGTGCGAAACGTGTGTGCCATTATGTAACTGGAAAAAACTTCAAGAGAATATTAAACAAATATATATTTAGGAATTACACTCAGCCATAACCAAATGAAATTGCAATTCAATGCTGCCCAGAGTTAGACAAAAAGCGCGAGAGATCAAACATTTATATACTCATGAGTTAAGCAAGAAATGTTTTACAACAGACGCGACCCCGCCCCACAGAAATCTTTAGTTTTTATTGGTCTTTTGTTGATTTTTAGTGCAATGTAAAAATAATAAAAAAAAAAATAAATAACTAAAAGTTAAAATAAAACTTAGTTGATAGCTCTACAATTGCAAACTAAATTGTATTTAACAAGTACAATAAGATTTAAAAAAAGAAGCAGATGACAACAGTAACAACAAGAACCGAACATAGTTTAAAATAAATGCCGTGTATGAAAATAAAAACAAAAATTAAAAACAATGCTAAGAGTGCCATTAAAACAATTTAAATGTAATAAATTATTGAAATTATACATATTAATATACATATATGATAATTGGATATATATATATATATATATAAAACATACTAAGGCAGGCAGTTAAAGTGCAACTAAAAACACTTATATATACATATACATTATACATATATATATATATATATATTTTTTTAATATATATATATATATGTGTGTGTTAGTTAGGTCCAAAACATTAACTTATAAACAGTTTGTTTTCTTTTAATTGTTTTTGTTTTAAATTAAATTTGCTTGTTGCGTGTATACTTTTTATGTTATTGTTGTAGCCAAAACATTATTTTAAATAATGCGACAGTACAATAAATAAAGGATACATGAAGTATATTAAATGTTGACGTTTTCAATAGCCGCAAGAAGATAAGGTAAAAAGGAAAATATTAAATTTTGTGAATCAAATCTCAAGAGTTATATGAATAATTGAAGCCCAGCTAAAAGCAACCTGAGTTTTGTTCTTACAAATAAATCTCCAAGTTAATCAAGTAGCAAAGAAGGAAACCATATGAACGCTTCTTGTGGCAAATTGAACGTCAGCCTCGCAGTTGAACAACAATAGCATAAAAGTAGTTGAAGCTCGAATGAAACTAGACAAGAAATACTTAGTAAAAAGTAACACTGAAAGTACTAAATACTAAACAAAACAAGAAACAACAATGCAAATTTTCAAAACTTTTTAACAATTAGTTCTTTCAATTTTGTTGTTAATTTGCTTATTTAAAATTAGCCCAATGAAGTTTTATTTTATTTTTTGCAATTTGTTTTGTGTGCTAAATTCGTGTCAATTGAAAAGTACCAAAAAAACAAAAAAAAAAAAGTATAATAAAAAACTCTAATCAAAATAAAAATAAAAATTTGCGCATAAAACAAATTGTTTAAATTCTTTGGCTAAAAAAAATTAGTTAAATTTTATATAGAATATATCTATATTTATATTTATATAAATATATTTATGTAGCTTATACTAATGTTACTAATATAATTTGTTGAACTAATTAACTAAGGTTTTTGTTGCACGTTCATTGAATTAGCTAAATTATTATTATTAATTTTTTTGTTTGTTGTGCTGTTAAAGCTTAGACTAATTTTAAAATGCACAGTTAAAAAGAACATTATATGTTTTCTGTTATTAATTTCTTTTACATTTTTGTTGCATCGTTTTTAATATACACACAGAAACATATATTCTGATAAAAAAATTGTCTTTGCTTTTTGTTCATTAATTTAACAACTAAGTTTTAACTTGTTATTGTTAATTAATATTTATAAAATAGTTTATAAAACAAAAATATAAAGAAAATTATATAAAAAATGTTAGCCTAAAGCATAAGTTACAAAATAATGAACAAAATATACTCCAAAGAAACCAACCAAAAAATATATATACAACAACACATACATATATACATACATATATACAAGGACATATACATAACAAATAAAAATAAAAATAAAAATATGTGAAAAAGAAAAAAATGAACAAACCCAGAACAAGTTTTAGTAAAAGTGTATTTGGAACAAAATTGCCATATAATGAATATTATATATATTATTATATATATAAATATATAGTCAAACCAAAAGAGCAGACATATAAAACAATAATTAACAGGACAACAACAAGTAAAAGAAACATGTAATTGTAACAAAACGAATGTTGTTTATTTTTTGTAGTGTATTAAAAAAAAAAGAATTGAAATGTTTATATAAACATATATATGTATGTGTATACACATGTGTATATCATATATATATATAAAAACATATACATATATTTATTGTTAACGAACACCACGGAAAAGGCGAAAGAGAAATTATGAAACAAATTTATATAAAAAGCAACTTACATTGACGAAGCTGATATTGTTAGTACCTTAAACATAAAGAACAAAAAGAAAAAAAAACAAAATAAAAATGTTAATAATTGTAACAATAATATTAACAAGGTAGCATTAAAAATAAATAATAATTATTATAATAATAATGTTGTAATGAGAGCATATAAAACGCAAGCAACATTTGAGATTCTGTTTTTTAGACAATTTGAGCAACAAGAAAATACAAGAACAACAACAACAAATTGCTATTTTTGCAAAAACTGAATAACAAAGAAAAGGCATTATATGCATTGTTTATATACCCAACATGTTTGAATTTGATGCAAGTGGTAACAAACAAAAACAAAAAAAAAACGTAATAAAGATTGATATTGAAATGTTGAAACCCCAAAAAAAGAAACAAAAACAAAAATTCTCTATGTTTTTATTGGTCTTGGTTCCAAATGGGGCTTAGATGGGTGTATCATAAACAACTTTTCTAATAAAATTTCAATTTGTTTTCTATTTTTACAGATATTAAAGGATTACAACTGTGGTGATTTTAAAATTGTTGTTTATAGATATAACTCTTCTAGATATTATATTATTATTTAAGTTATTAGTCAGGTCAATTGTTCAGTCAGACAATTGCTACCGTTATGTGCATAGTAGACGGTACTACCTGCAGCTATACTAAGTCTTAATTGAATTTGAACGTACTTGGTTATTCACAGCGGCACAGTTATGTTGTCTTCAAAAGGATATTTTTTATTTATAAAGTGTCTTTTTCAGGCGCTGTGAATAACCCAATTTTTAATGTGTTTTTCTAAGGCAAGTTTTGCAAGGCTGGTAAGAGTTTTAAAATATTTCGTAAGTTTAGCTGCGTTTTAGTTTATTTTTGATTTGAGTTTAGTTTAGTTCAACTCTTAAATGTTTATTTTAGTTAATATATGAGTACATTTGATTTTATTTATTTTTTTTTTGGATTATAGTTTCTCTTTTATATTATTTATGTATTGTATCTTTGTAAGCTTTTCAGTAATGGCCTGCCAAAAATTGCTCTACTCTATCGCCTCTGCCTACTGCCAAATGGTTGCCCGGTAGTTATATTCTATAGATACACATCATATATATTTTCCTATTATACTGCCTCACTTTAGCTAAAGTTTCATATCCATCATCATTATCATTCATTCCTATCAATCGTATTTGTTTTGTTTTTAGTTTCCTTTGTATTAAAAGCCTTTTAGACATTTATTAACCTATTACCTTTCTCTGTTATCCTGTTGTAGAGAACACCTGGACACTGGCTGTCAAATCGGTTACCTCATTGAACCACATTGCTACAACGTTGCAACATGCTGCGGAGGCGCCACCGTCGGCCAGCTCGCAGCACATTTGCCCGCGCTGCGAAAAAGCGTATACGTATAAGAAGAATCTGTGGCGCCACCTGCGCTTCGAATGCGGCAGATTACCAACGGAGAAATGCCAGCATTGCCACTATGTGGCACGCTACAAGCACAGCCTCAACATGCACATGCGGACACAGCATCCAGATCAGTCATCGGCTGGCGCTAACCTGTCGGCAGCACGTGGTCTCTTTGAGGTCAACAGGCGTGGCAAGTTGGCATAACGGCAACTTAGTGTTTTTTGTGATTTGATCTCAGTTATATAGCTGTATATATGTGTGTGTATATATACACAATGTTGTGAATGTTAGCCTCAGGTAAGTTAAAATCTAAGTCTGTGTACATCAAAAATTAGTAAGCAAATTTTGAAATTGCATTAAAATTAAAAAATAATTTACAAAAAAAAAATTGTTAATAAAAACTGCCTTTTGTAACAAAATTGAAATGTGTCATTATTGAATTTCTTTAGTGCATAAGCAGCGTTTTATAATATTTAACTAGGGGCACGGTTTTTATTTGTTAAAATATTTTACAGTTTTTGTTCTTTTGTTACGTTCTGTTTTTTTATACATATTTTTTTGGCTTTGGTGTTTTAATTTAAATTTTACATGCAAAACAAACAGCAGCACACAAAGTTTATGTATAAATTTATAAATAATTATATATATAAAATTAATTAAGTTAAGCAGCGATCATTTGTTTGCTTGTTTTTTATCAAGTTGTAAAAATATGAAAAAATAAAATACTAAACTAAACGTAAGACAGGACACGTTTTTGAGCTGAGCAAGAAAGAAACAGAGAGAGTGTGTTTAAGAAGCGGTAAACTTGGTGCGAAACACAAACAACAAACTAATAATGTAAATCTTCTGTTGCCACGCCCCCCATATCTGTCCCTCGTCTTGCAATTGTTTTCACAGCCGCCAAACAGGACAAATCGGAACAAACTGAGACAACACCGGATGAATTCGAACTGGACGACTGTCTGCTGGAGAGCAACGATATTGTCATCACACAGAACAAGGATGGCTTTGTGCTGCACGTCAAGAAACTGGGCAACATCACCGCCGCCAAATTGGGCTGCACCGATGAGGAGCAAACGGCAGCGGTGACCGTCACCGGACCCCCCGGACAGCCCACCCAAACGATCACCGAACTCCTTAGTGCGGCCGCGCACAGCACGGATGTGAAGCCAACGTTGACCACATTAACGAACACGCCCATCAAGTTACCCTCAACGGAGTGCGGTATGTTTAACAATTTTACTTTATATATTTCAACTAAATATCTAAAATAGTTCAGTACAAAGTTCAGTGTAAATATGAATTATTTGGTTATTCCCAAATTAAATATATGTAAATTGAAAAAAAAATTTAAAGTAATAATATCAAAATAGCAGGATTCAGTAAAATTTATCGACATGTTGATAAATATAAATAAATAATATTAATATTAAGTTTTGAATATTCTGAATATTATTTTTATTTACACTTTATAACAATTAAAAAAAAACACACTTCGTTTGGTCGATTCTTGTGACTTAACTAATACAAAAAATTCTGGTCGTCTTTTGCAGAGCTCATCAATATTAAGAAAATTATACCAACGTCGACGACGCTGGCTACGCATGGCAGCAGCGTTGGCGGCAGCAGCGGCACAACTACCATAATACATCCGCATCACATAATACAGCATGTGCCGCAAGAGACGCCACTGCAGCAGCATCATCATCAGCATCAGCAACAGCATCAACAGCAGCAGCAGCAGCATCAGCAACAACAGCTGCATATTGAGGAAGTTCCACAGAGCTCGCATCATCAACAACCTCATCAGCAACATCATTCGCAGCAGCATCACCATCAGCAGCAACAGCAACAGCAGCAGCAGCAGCAACTGCATCAAGGCGCTCAGCAAGTACAAAGCATAATTACAGCTCATTCGGGTCAGACGATCAATTTGGTGGGTCTGCGAAATGTTCAGATTAGCGACCAGAAGCCAAATATTGCCTCACGGATTCGTTACTCGCGTGGCAAGATCATTGCGCCCGCTGTTAGCAATTTGCAGATTGTGGAAACACACGAGGCAATACCGCATCAGCATCATGAACTGGCCGACGGCACCAAGTACGAGATTAGTGAAATTGATCTGAACAATCCGAATGCATCGGCGGCAATTATAAGCGATCTGGTCAAATATGCCGAGATCGATGATATCGAATTGCCGGACGGCACAAAGATTGGCATTGGGTTTGCGCCCTCCGAGATCACCGAGCACATGCAGACAACAGCCGGCGAGACGCACATTACGACCATTGAGCATGAGCCGCAGGAGCTGCAGGTGCATCAGCACGAGCATCAGCCACAAACGCATCACATTCATGCCTCACAGCTGCAGACGCACCACATTCATCAGGCGACAGTGGTGCAGCAGCAGCAACAGCAGCAGGATGAGCACGATCAGGAGCAGGAGCATCAACAGCAGCAGGAGCATCAGCACCATCACATCCAGCTGCAGGCGGAGGATGACGACGGTGTCGAGACGATAATACCCGAAGAGCTGGGCGTGCACGATTCAAGCAAAAGCTATACCATTCTCACCACACGGCCAATGAAAGAGGAATCCGATGCGGGCGGCGATCCCAGTGGCATGACCTATGAACTGTCGTTGAGCGACTCTTCGATGGGTCCCTGCGATGATCCCGAATCGCGTTACGTCTGCCGGCACTGTGGCAAAAAATACCGCTGGAAGTCAACGCTGCGCCGTCACGAGAATGTCGAGTGCGGCGGCAAGGAGCCGTGTCATCCGTGTCCCTACTGCACCTACAAGGCCAAACAACGTGGCAATTTGGGCGTTCATGTGCGCAAACATCATCCCGAGAAACCGCAGCTGGAGAGCAAGCGGGGTCGCAAGATCTAAGCGGATCTAAATCAGGAGGAGTGAGTAAAGCATAAACAAATTATTCAAAACAAATTCAGCAGAAACAAAGCGAAAGAAACATTTCTTCATTAAGTTATAAAAAGAAAAACAAAAATTAACCAGTTTTCATTATTCAGACCTTTTTTATATACATATATATAGTATATATAACATTTATATAAATATTATGTATTTTTTGATTTTTCTCGAGCCTCAATTTTGATAATTGATGCAATTTGTTTAGTTGTTGATTATTTGCTTAAGTTCAAACTGCACTTTTAACATCTATGTTTCCTTTTCTATCATGGAAAACCATAAAAAAAATAAGAATCGAACAATCGAAAAAAAAATTTTATTTGGGCTTTAATTTATGTCTTCACGTATAATTTTCATTATGATTGACGTAATTTACAAAATTACACTTATTTAGTGTCTCCAACAAAAAAAAATCTAAAATGAAAAATACAAAAAAAAAACAAAAGCAAAAAAATAAAAATAAAATAAAATATACAGAAATCATGTGCAAGTATTTTCATGGAAATAACACAAAGAATTATTGTTTAACTAAATGGAAAAATAAAAACCAATTACAAATATATAGTTTAGAGTTGAATAGGTTAAATTTTAAATACATTTCAAATATAATTATAATGCAAAACATCTAAATGTCTTCGCAGAAAGTTCAGTACCTAGCAAATCCATAAAAATATGTAAAACAAAAAAAAAAACAAAAAAAAAATACAAATTTCAAAGGGAAAGTTCTAAGTATTTAAGAGAACTTCGAAACCAATGTTAAATTGCACAGTGTGTGTGTTTTTTTACTTGATTACATTTAAAAACTATTTCACAAAAATATTTAGACGTATTTTTTTAGTTGCAAAACATACAAAATATTATTAAAGGAAAATTGTCTGAATTGGAGGCTTACTGTATTCATAAAGTTGTCACATGTTGTTTTTACAATACACAAAAATATAAAAAAAAAAAACAAAAAGTAGCGAAAAATATTTTACATTAAATTGACACATATATTTGAAAGCAAAACCTTTATAAATATTGTGTGTAATATTGTTGTTGCAATTGAAGCAGCCACAACGAAACTAAAATAACTTACAGACAAAAAAATTAAGATAAATTAACTTAGTAAAATTGATTGTATATGACAAACTTAAGCCACAAACTTTTTAAACATATATTTTTCGCAAAACAAAAAGTTGCAATTTAATTAATAAACTTTACATAATTTAAAAAAAGCAAACAAAAAATTAAAAAAAAATTGTATGTACAACCTTTTAATCCATTGCTAAACATTTATTATGTATTATACATATAATAAATAGAAATTATATATTTTGAAATTAGTTGTAAAAATAAAGGTAAAAAATAAATTACAAAAAAAAAAACAAAACCAGGTGTTGGTTCTTTATTTATGTAGCAGACGCCTGTTTAAACTGAACATTACTAATATATTTCTCTTTCTTGCAGGTAGACGTGGCCAGAAGCAAACCGTTTCTATTTTTTTACTTCAAACTACAAATAACCATCTTTTAAGATTTCACATCAATTAATATATTTTTCTTTTTTCTAGATAAACGCGGGACAACTGTGGAAACCAAATTGGATGCTACTAATTTGTAATATAAATTTTCCATATTACCTAAGGAAAATGTGATGAACAGTTACGAAAGCAAACTCTATATAAGTACCTAAATCTTAAGTAATTGTTTTCTGTATATGCCACTAAAAAACACAAATAATAATAACTAGCAATTACCAAACCTCTTCCCCGCCCGTGTGTGTGTGTGTGTTGTGTTTTCAGATGCTACGTACAACACCTAAAAAAAACCAATTCCAGAATGCCCAACGTTTTATTTTATTTGTTCACCTTTTGCAGAAAAAATAATGAAAACAATTGTATTTTTTTATATATATATTTCATAGTTTACTGAGTAGATCCAAACGGTGTCCGTCCAAATTTTTCTGTTCTTATGCTCTAACTTTATAAAAAGGTAATAAAATATTTAATGAATAACTGGCACCTGATTTAAAACTGCTTACAGAATATCCTGTAATTTGTCTAAAAGTAAGGATTTGATTTTTTAAAGCTCCGAGAATGAAATATTGGATTTAGTAAAACCCCGGAACTTGTTAAAGATTGTTTTATTTAGATTTTTGTTATTTCTGCAAAGGTTTCGAAATGTCAGCGGCACAGCCGTGCATAGCTGTTCCATGTTTTGATTGATTTTTTTTTAATTTTTAAAATTTTAATAAATATCTTTATACACCCCGCACTAATTGGCTATCAATGAAAGCGTTTTTGTTTATTGTTTATACATATATGCATATGCGTATATGTATTTTATATTCACGCAACTCTTTTTGTACATATATCTATATATATTGTTGTTTATGTATATTTGCGAAATTATAACATAAATTTAAATGCTTTTTAAAAACATATATTAAGCTCTGCTGCTTTAATAATATATTTTATTTACATTTGTAATTGCTTTAATGTTTGGTGTGTTCATCTTATCATTTTTTAAACCATTTTTTTTCTCTTGCATCAACATTTTGTTCTTTTTAGTTTTTCTGAAATATTTTTTTATTGGGCATTGGTTTAACCGATTTGTTTGTTTTCCCGCACATATCTTTACACCCGTTCCGTTTATTGTTAAGTTTTGTTACGAATTTATTTTTTTTCTATTCGTTTTTTTTTTAAATATATCTTGTTCGGTTAATTTAACTTTTGCGTTGCATTGTGTCCAGTCCCAAAAGTAATGCTATTGATTTTCGTTCTTCTTTTCTTTTGTTTTTTTCTCTTCTCGTTTTATTTTCATATGTTGTATGGCTGATCAACCCTCTCTACACACAAAACAAAAAACAAAACCAAAACAAAACCATCAACAACAACAATTTAAATGCACTTACAACAAATATGCAAAATGTTAAAACCAACAAATATGTAAAAACAATAAAAAATCGAAAAAACAAAAAAAAAAAAACAACATCCGTAAGCAGATTTGAGTATAACGCGCATTGCGGGCCTCACCTGGAACGAGTGGAACGCACGTTTGGCCATGCCGCTGGTGACGCTCCGGGAGGGCGTACAGCCGTTGGTCTTTCCCACCGATCTGTCGGTGGACAAGCAGCTGAGCATGGCCGGCATTAAGGCCGCCGCGGCGGATGCCATTGAACGCAAGACGCCCTCGGATTGCATCAGTCTGAAGATCGAGCCGGGCACAACGTCCACGCCGCGCAACTCGAGCGAAAAACAGCACAAGATCTATCCCGGCGGTGGCAAGCTGAAGCATCTATCGGAGGAGGAGGCCACTGCGCTGATGCTCAAGGCCGTTGCGGAAAAACAGGCTGCGGCTGCAGCAACAGCAGCAGCAGCTGCATCCTCATCGGCCAACAACAGTGCCGATCTGAGCTACGGCGAGGAACTGAGCTCCGTCGGCGGCAATGGCAACGGCAGCAGCAGCGATTATCCGATTACGCTGACTGGCGCCGTATCGCTGGCCGATGTGGGATCGGCGGGACTATGCCATATCAATATATTGAATAGCATTAGCGCGATGAACAATCTCATTAGCGGCAGCACAACCGGAGCTGGCAGCGGCACAGGTGGCAGTGGCACAGGTGGAAGCAACAGCGGTGCTGGTAATCTCAGCGTCACATTAAGCGCCGCAGCTGGCGGCAGCAGCAGCAACAATAGCTCCATAGCTGGCGCTGATAACGGTGCTGGACACCCATGTCCCGTTTGCGGACGCGTCTATAAGCTGAAATCGTCGCTGCGCAACCACCAGAAGTGGGAGTGCGGCAAGGAGCCGCAATTCCAGTGTCCCTTCTGTGTCTATCGGGCCAAGCAAAAGATGCACATTGGCCGTCACATGGAGCGTATGCACAAGGAGAAATTCAAGCTGGAAGATGACAAGAGTTTCATCAGCGGCATCATCGGTGCCACCGGCGGCACCAGCAGCGGCAGCGGCAGCATCGCCGGCCTGGACACTGAAACTGGTGTTGGCAGCGCTGCGGCAGCGGTGGCAGCAGCTGCGGCGGCAGCGGCGTTGGCCAATACGCCGGAGCTGCACACGCATTTCTCATGAGTTGGCCAACTTGAAACGGAAATGGATTTGTGTAAAAAGCATTAAAGTTGATATAACACAGCTATTATATGGAAAAACTAAATATCAGGGATAACAAACAAGCAAGGAAATTTGAAATAAAATACAAAAAAAAAAAATTAAAAAAAAAAGAATCAAATACACACACTTATGTTGTGTGTGGCAGTAGTCAAAAAACAATAACAACAACAAACAGAAAATAACACACCTAGCTCTCGGGGTTTCTTATACGGAATACGGAATCAGTGTGCCAAATTAATATTAAAAAAAAAAAACAAAAACTAAAAAAGCAAATTACTAATTAATAAGAATGCATGGAAAATTGTAAAAATTTTCGTCAAAAACAAAAACAAACAAAACAATTTGTTGCAAAGCACAAACAAAACAAATTTAGCCATTTTTTTTGCGTAAAACATTTTTTTGTTATTGTTATTAATTTTTTAACAAAAAAAAAAGTCAAGTGCACAAGCAGAAATCTTTTTTGAAAAAATATTTTTGTTACTTTAAACAGCAAAGTGATCAGTAAAATGATTTTACACACAAAAAAAAAAAATACAAAAAACACAATTTAAAACAGCATTCCACAAGTTACATAAAACACAACAAATAACAAATAAAAGACAAAAATTGTACAATGAAACATTATTTTAGTTAGCCTAGAGTTTAGGTTTAGTTGAGATACATATATTATAGGGGTTAGAGCGAACGCGGTGCAAGCAGTCAACTCAGTGGATAGTCTTTTTTAAATAAAGCTTTTCGAACTCAGAGCATATTAAGATATTAGTTACAAATAAACGCAGAAGCAAAACTTTAAAGAGCTGTAGAGCATTAGATATTCACAAACATATATTTCAGTGCCAAAACCAACTATAAAGAAGATACCTAAAAAAACAGTTAACAAACAGTACAGATACAGTTACAATTCATACAAAAACAAAAAAAGGTAAAATAAAATAAATGAATAAATAACAACAAGTTACCTCAGCTTATAAATATTGTTTAAACCAATATATTATTTAGTCTAATGGCTTTAAACTATGCTCAAAAATTTATTTAGGTTTTATACGGTTTAGTCAAGCAAAGTGAAAAACTTTAAGAAAAGTTTAAAAAGTGCCTTTTGAAGTTGAAAATATAAAAAAAAAAATTGCGAATTAAATGACAAGAAAACCATATGTGCGTATAAAAAGATATGCACTAAATTCTTACTATGAAAACAAAAAAAAAAAAACAAAAATATTTAACACTTAAAAGCCATATCACTTAGGTGTAAACTGTACCTTAGGTCAAGTCAGCTAACACAAGTGTCAAGAATATTATTATTATTATAAATATTATTTTATTTTTTGCGAAACAACAAGATACACGTTTAAACTCAGGTACTTAGTTTTGTGTTTCACAATTAGGCAGGAAACTGAAAACAGGCGCACGTAGCTGAGCTACGTCGAGGGTTTGGCCCATAAAAAAATTAAGAAATAATAATTTTTTTAATACACAACAAGCAAACAAACACCGCCACAATACGTCACATGCACTTATTTATTTTTAATATTTATAAACAAAAAACACATTATAATTTTATAATACAATACCTAATATTTCTTATTATTTTTATGTTCTTTTTTGCTAGTAAAGCGTAATTTATTTTTAGTTTTCAATATACAACTTTTTATTAAATTTTTTTTAAAGAAACACTACAAAAATCAAATACATTCCATAGATGATTTTTATAAAGAATTAAGCTTAAAAAAAACTGCAAACATTCACAGCAACAGAAAAAAACACCTTAGCCAGTCAAACTGTGCACTTAAAAGCTAAAATTAAAAACTAATTACATTTAAAACAAATAAATCTCGAATTGTTATTATATATTTGATAATTTAAAAACAAAAAACCATTGATTATATTCAAGCGGTGTTGGGGCTAAGTTTAGCGCTTCTTTATATAATGAAGAATAAAAATTAAAAAATTAAGCAATAACTAATTAAAAACAAAAAACTGCAACAGTTCAAGGAAAGTGAAAATTCAAAATTTTCAAAAAAAAAAATAATAATAATTGATATGTACTACAAGTTAAACAATATTGTTGAACAATTTTTTGGTTAAAAACTGGCACACAAAAATGTTGATACACATTTAAAACATAAAATGAAATTACATTTTTTATGTAATAAAGCAAACACTTAATAAAAAAAACACAAATACTCATTAAAAATAAAACAAAGTATAGTAACAGTTCTATATAGTTAACACTATATACCTACGTTTATACATATTATATATATAAATATACCTTACATTTAATTTTTTTTATGCGTCGTTTGTAAAGATTTATGTAAATTAATATATACATAATATACATATATATTAAACAAAAAAAAAAAGAATACAATCAATGTGAGAAATATACAAATTCATGTAATAAAACGCAAAAAGACAAAAACTTGTTTGTTATGTGCTGCGTTTAAATGATTCTGTTATTATTATTATCATTATTATTATGATTATTATTATCAAGCACACAAATATTTTATTTGATTTTCTTATGCAGCCTTTAGTTTATGTAGCGTACTGCTTGTAAGTATTCTTATTTCTTTATTTTATAACATTTATGTTTTTTTTAATAAAAGAAAAAGATTATAACATATGGAGAAAAAAAACTAAACTATTAATAGGGCTCATTTTTAGGCACACACCTACAACAAAAAATAAATAAATAAAAAGAAAAACATAAATAGGTTAACTTTTTAAACCCTACATTTTTATGACTCTCACTAATATGTGCATATTTTATATATAAATTTTTGCAGATGAAAATGCTCAGATGGACTCCGGCGAATCTCGTATACGTGTGCGCAATTGGCTCATGTTGGCGGATCAGTCGATCATAGATAAGACAAGCGATGAGCCTACAGGTATTTAAACCAGTTTTCCAGTTTATATTATACCTTTTTTATTGTTATTATATATTGTATTATTTTGTATCAACTTGTGAGCCCTGCAGAGTTTATTATTTTAGTCTTGATTTGAAAACTTGTATATTCCGTCTGAAATTACTCTAAAAAGCCTGATGCATTTTGATGAAACATAAATTATTAATAAATGTTTGAAAAGTTTGTTTATTTATTTCAAATATTTCTCCATTATGATTTAAAAAGGATTAGGTATAAAATATTTAACTGTTTATAACTCTGCCAGGGTATTCAATCTTCGGCTTGCCGCTGACTATCCATTATGTTTTTGTTATTTTGCAGTACATTTTTGTTGTTGTTGAATAATGTTTTGTTTTCTTTTTACAGTCTTAATTTTGCATTACAATTTACATTTTGTTTTGTAACGGCCCTGTGCACACTGCGGCAAACACACATAATATATTAATTTTTTTCAAAACAAATATTTTCCACATTTCTAAAAAATAACTAACCTAACATTTTCCTAAAACATTTCTATTTTCATGCAACAAAAAAAAAAACCAATTGAAAAACAAAATCATTGCTAACATTTTCTAAACAACTAACTAACAAAAATAACAAAAACGAAAAAAAAGATAAACTAACTCCGAACAAGAAGCCAAACACGAACGCGGCTAAAAACACTAACAATGCCTGCGCGAAGGCGCCAACGACGCCAACAACAATCAGCACAACGCCGACAACAGCGACGAGAACGCTCAACAACAACAACAGCAACAACAAAAATAGCAACAACAGCAACGCAAACAACAACAATGTTGTTGGCGAGAAGACAACCGGCAGCTGTTTGCCAGTCCTGGATCCGAAGACGCAAACGGTGACGCGCATCGGAAGCATCGGACGCACAACAATTGCGTGCATCACGCCGGCCAGTCTGAAAAACAGCTCGAGCAATTGCAATGTGGACGCCGCATCGGCGGCGGCGCTGGCCGCGGCGGGCGTCGAGCTGGATAGCATCGATGATTCGATGACCGAGGTGATAGTGAAGATTGAGAATCCGGAGAATGTGTCGCTCAACGGCGATGAGGCTGTGTGCAATGAGGCAATCGATGATGAGAATACCTTTGACTATGATCTGAAGCTGGCCAGTCCTTTGTCGTGGACATACGATGCTGTCAAGATTGAGAACGAAGAGTTCGAGGATAGCTATTTAATGGACAACGATGATGATGACGATGATCTGCTGACAACGGCGGCCGCCTCACAGAAGCACGCCAAGCAATCGAACGAGAAGCAGAGAAACAGCAACACGAACAACAACAGCAGCAGCAGCAGCAGCTCGAACGGCGGCAACAAGATGGTGCTGAGCGCACAGCAGCAGCAGCAACTGTTGCTCGAACAGCAGCAACACTTGCAGCATCTGCAATTGCAACCCACCAGCCAATCGCTGCAAATCAAGCTGCCCACCATACCAGCCACCATAACCACCATCGCGGCACCACAGCAACAAAAACAACAGCCCATTGCCAGCACCAGCGGTGGGGCGAACATAACCACAGCAAATTCAACGCTGCTGTCGAGTAAATTGGGCAGCATCAACATGGACGCACAGAATTTAAATTTGCATTGGTCGCACACGGATGACAATCGATATCGGATCCTGGTGCAGAACAAGCGGATGCGCAAGGAGTCGCTGGAGCACTCGGCGGACATGATCTACAATGCGGACATCGAGAAGCCGTGGGTGTGCCGCAACTGCAATCGCACCTACAAATGGAAGAACAGCCTCAAGTGTCATCTGAAGAACGAGTGCGGTTTGCCGCCGCGTTACTTCTGCAGCAAGATGTGCGGCTATGCGACGAATGTGCACAGCAACTTGAAGCGGCATCTCAATACCAAGTGTCGTGATCGCGAGAAGGAGGAGGAGGAGAAGGAGAAGGAGAAAGAGAAGGAGAGGAAGCTGGCACCAGCCCCAGTTAATGCCGGCAACAGCAGCAACAACAACAGCGGCAGCAACAACAACAACAGCAGCAACAGCAGCACCTACACACTAGTCTTTCAAAACGAATAGAGGCATGAGGCATGAGGCAAATAAAAAAGTTGTACAAATAAGCTATGGGAACTTGCAACTGGCAACAGGCAACAACTTGTCTTTGTAAAAATTAAGTTGTTTGTTTTTTTATATTTTTTTGTTTTTTTATTTACAAAAAAAAATAGTTTTTTAAAAGCGCGTGTGCAATGTTTGTTGCTGCCAATTTATAAAAGCGATCAAGTTGCAAAATACCCAAAAAAAAAAGACAACCAAATATGTAAAACGGCAAAAATTAGTTTTAGTTGGCAATACAAACGAATGTTTTAGTATTGTTATAGCAAATTCTCAACAAAAACAAAACAAAAAAACAAAAACAAAAAAAAAGAAATGTGTAAATTTTTTCCGAGAAAAATCTCACACAAAACGCAAGAAATTATATAACTAGTCAGAGCAAAAATTGTTTAAGTGTGCTAATCACAACAACAAAAAACACAAACTTAAAAAAAAACTAAAAAAGATTTTTGTATTAATTAATAATTTTAAACAAAAAACCAAAAATAATATGCATGGCATGAACACGCGCCCCCACAAAAAACATTCCAATGAAAGACATAATAAAAACATAAATAATGTACATCTTCAAGCGAAACCATTAGAGATTTTGGTTTTCATTTAGTTGCAATCGAATTCTTTACATACATTCATCAATTCGTTAGAAACATTTTCATCTACATTAAATTTTTGGGCATAACCTATGTTAGAATTGCTTTATATAAATATAAACCTACTTATATGATAATGATAACAAGTTCTAGTCAAAAAGAAATGATTATCTACATTATAATAATAATAATATGTATTAATAATAAATAATATATATACAAATAATTTGAAAATTAGACAAAAATTATTATGATTAATTCTAAAATAATGTTTTCATTTTTAAATTCGAAAATATCAGCAAAAACTTTTCTTAAAATTGTCAAAAATTAAATACCTAAAATTGTTAGATTTAAAAAAACAACAAAACCCGGCCATACAAAATATGACACACACACACACCAACATGCACACAAGTTTTCAAAGTAAAAAAGTAAAACATAAAACACAAAATTGGCTACAAAAACAATCTCAAAACTAAAAATACATAATAAATAAGACTCCACATAGAAAAACACACACACATACACACACATGCAACATGCGAACAAAAATTATACAATTATTATGTATTCCATATGAAATGAATATATCTTAATTATTGCCGGCTATATGTATTAAATAAAAAATTCGAAATACAATTAAAAGCAAATGTCGAAACAAAAAATAACCAAAAACCAAAGTTGTATTTATTTAACATGTAATCAAAAAACAAAAAAACCGAAAAACTTTCTACAATTTTATTTCCCAGTCATCACAATTCATCATCCATCATCAATACAATTATTGTATATGATGATATACAAGACATGCTCCCAAGCTATCCCAAGGTTCTCCAGAAACTCCAAAAACCCACACACACAGAAAAAAAGAACAATTATCTAGCTTTTACGAGTTGTTGTCTTTGTTTTTTTTTTTGTTTTACGAATCAATACTAATCAGATCTCTATTTCAGGTGGATGTTGGCCGTATTGATGTTGATTGAGATCGATGAAAGTATATATCTCACTGTGCTGGCACAACAAATCCATACAAGAATGCTGAATTTATGGTGTAGCCCTATCTAATTGTTGTTTGCATGCTCTTAACCTACTATACTACAAATCAACATAACTAGAACCAGTGTATCTGCTGCTTAGATATCCTATAAACCAAAAATCAACCATTAGATACTGTATGTATGTGTATTATGTACATGTTTATAGAGACAACGTGGCACCAAAAACCCAGTGGACCTCTGGGGTCCCTGATGATGCTGATATATAACTAGTACATGAACATATACTATATATACAATATTTATATATATATAATTAATATCCCTACCAGATATATTTATATATATATGAGTATGTACTATATAAAACTCTTAACTTTGTATGAATACCTTTGATTAGAATTTGTAGATTTGTTCTCTCTTTTTTACCATGCCATTTGTTTGTATTGCTGCAGGTTATTCTTAAGTTTCACTTTTGCGCTCATTATAGTGTCGTAACGTACCAACTATCAATCTATTTACCTATCTATCTATAAATATAATCATAGCCTTAAATTATTTATATAAATATATACATATATCTATTATTATTATATACAAAAAAGAAGAAAACAACCTATAAAAGAAAAATTATGAAAGTAACTTGGATTGTAAAAACAAAATGTTTTTATAAACATTGCATTTTCTATCAACATTTTTTTTACTTTTACTCTACTTTGTGTAGTTTCTATTATTTTTCTAAAGAAAACAAAGAAATGTAAACTGATGCATGCGTATTTTTTTAATAATGAAATTTACCTAGAATTGTTCCTATATATCTATGGAGCAGTTTTTTTATCTTCTGAGACTACAGGCGTTGCGTCCTTTCTTACTCATACATATATATACTATTAGTAAAAAACTGTGTTTTTCTATAATTTTTTTAAATATATATATTTTACATATATTTGTGACTAACACAGAAAATGAAAAACAACAACAAAAACTCATTGTTACTTTTTTGCTTAGCTTAATTTGTACTCAATGTAACTTACACACGATTTATATGTTGTTTACACACATTCTATACTTATATTCATTGTGTTTATTAAATTTTGTTAATTTATTATTATTATTATTATTTTATAAACATTTTTTAAGCAGCGTTTCACACAATTTATATAAACATATATCGTAAACATTTCAAAATTTTACTTTAGATACAAGCAGCGCCTTCTCACGCACAAACAAAACACACACACACACACACACACACCCAAACAAAACACACACACACCCACACACGAAAACAACCATCAAAATGCACCACAAAAAAATTCACTTTAAAAGTTAAACGAAACTCAACATTAATAGCGACTTCACGGTAATAAATTCTATTTATATATATCTTTATTAATTTTTTTGTTGGTTCAATTACGTTTTCAATTAGATCTTAGGATTTATAATTTTCCTATCTCTGATAAAATGAAAGAACTATGCAATTTCATCCGTTTAAAGTTAAACCTTGTTAATAATTTTACATTTTCTTTGACTTCTTTTTGTCTTCTTATTCGTCTTAGAATTTGCGCACTGCGGCCAGGGAAGATCGAGCAGCCCGACGCATCCTTATTATCCGCTGTTGCATATGAAGACTAGTCCCTATACGAGTCCCACTGCCACGCCAAATCAGTTAATCAAATTCGAGCATGGCGGCCTCATGGATGATAATGAGCATGAGCTGCGCATTGATAGCGGTCCTGCCACGCCCACACACAGCTCACTGCACGGCCATGGGCGGCATGGGAACAATGGTGATAACGACGACAGCAATAACAACAATACCAACAACGATGAGGATAACGACGATGATAGCGGCGATAAGCCCTACGATCTGCGCATGGGCATTGCCAAAGCGCTCGTGGCCGTTGTCCAGGCGCAAGGTAACCTGCCGCTGGGCCACCACCATCATCATCACCAGCATCATTCTCATCAGCAGCAGCAGCAGCAGCAACAACAGCACGTACGTCCGCTGTCCCAGCTGATGCAGCAGTCCAGTCCCAACGAGCCGCTGCGTCGCTACAGCAGCAGCAGCAGCGTTGGCCTCGGGCCGACCACATCGCTGCCGGGCAACAGCAGCGGCAGCCTCGTGGACTCCAAGGCGGCGGTGATGGCGGCGGCAGCGGTTGCTGCGGTGGCAGCGAATAATACAAGTGCCTCGGCGAGCGGCGGTGCATCGACATCGGCTGCTGCGGCTGCAGCTGCTGCTGCTGCGGCGGCAGCGGCGGCGGGTCTCGTCACATCCAATGCGGCAGCAACACTTGGCGCTGCGGTTGCCCAGGGCGGCGGCGGTGGCAATTGGAGCAGTGCCGTCGGCAGTGGCAGCGGTGCTGGTGGTGGCGGTGGCAGTGGTGGTAGTGGTGGTGGTGGTGGCGGCGGTGGTGGCGCCTATGCCTGTGATCGTTGTGGCAACACATACGCACGTCCACACAGCCTGAATCGGCATGTGCGCTTCGAGTGCGGCGTGGAGCCGCAATTCGAGTGCCCCATCTGTCACAAGAAGTCGAAGCACAAACACAATCTCGTGCTGCACATGCGCACGCACCAACATCGATGATACAATCAACAACAATTGCAATGACGCCAGCAACTGGTTGCTGCTGCTGCTGCTGCTGCTGCTACTGCTGTTGCCACTAGTTAGTTAGCCTTGTTTCTATGCAGCACCTTCAGGATTCAGTCCGGTCCAGTCCAAGAACAACAAAAACAAAACAGTGCGCGATTTTTTCAAATGATCTTGAAAACATATAGTCGTTTTTTTTTATATAACTATATATATCTATATATACACATATATAATAGAGAGCATGCATATAAGCCGTCAGTGTGAAAGTTATTAACAAATTCTAATTTCTTAGTTTCATATATCAAATTTTATTTTTTCACTTTTCTTCCTTTTGATTTTTTTTTATATATTTGATACAGATATATATATCTTGAATTCAGCGGGGGGGCGCGTGAGAGTGCGAATCATGTTGCATGGTTTTATTTACGTTGTTGTTGTTGTCGTTGTTGCTATTGTTAAAATGTTTGTAACATCCTTAGAAAACTCAATGATCTCAATGAATTTTTCTTTATTGTGGTGTAACAGAAAAAAGAAAAAATTAATGCATTTTTTTGTGTAGAAAAAACGGAAAGGAATGGAAAGAATGATTTCAAAAACAAAAAAAAGGAACGCAGCAAAACGCAAAACATTCACATTAACTTTTTAAGCGTATTTTATTTATTTTAAACAAAAGAAAACAAAAAAAAAAACAAAAAAAAGCAACGAAAACAAAAGTTGAGATGGGAGTTAATGGGTTTAGTTAGCTCAAAGAACTGTTAGATTGTGACTTGATGCAAGGAATTTGCACTCTCACGCGCTTACATTTAACACCTTTTTGTTTTTTTTTTTTAAATATTTCTTTTGGGGCAATAGTTAAACTTAATAAATGTAAAAGAATTGCATATAAATTTATATATGTATATAATGTAAAAATCACGAAACTTCAGCATATACTTGAATGTATGTATTGAAATAGCAACAGTCAAATCGCTTAGTCAGTCAAGAAAAAGTTTAGCAACTAAGTTAATTTAGGCTTTAAAGCAACGATAAAGCGTAACTAAATCTAAATGGACATGTGCAATAGGCTAAAACCGCAGACAGCAACAAAAACAACACTTAATTAAAAAAAAAAACGAAAAACTAAAAAAAAAGTTAGAAACTTGTGCAATAAGCTAAAAGAAAATCCCAAAATCAACACCAAAACAATGTATAGAAAAACAAAAAGGAAAACTTGAAAAGTTTTCCGGCGCACAATTAAGTTGTAATTTTTGGTTTCTTTTTTCATAAATATCTTTGTTTATTTTTCAATTAATTAATCATCTTTTTTTTATTTTTGTTAGCTGCGCGCCACCGAAGCCACAAATAAATATAAACAATTATTGTTAGTGCAACGCAACGATCTCTTAAAAAAAAACTTTTCTAAAACACAAAATACACAAACAACAAATTTATTAATTTATCTTGTGCTCATTCCATGAAAAAACAAAAATGATTCGTTTATTTTTTTTAAATTATTATTTATTTTATGACGAACACAAAATGTGATAGGCGGCAATTTTAGTTGGACCAAAAAAAAAAAAAAACAAATCAACAAAAAATGCTAAACAAAATTATTAATTTATAAATATTTGGTTTGTGGCTTTGTGTAAAAGGCGCGTGCAAACAATTAAAACAGTTATTAACAATACTATTATTACAGAAAACAAAAACAAAAAAAAAAAATTATAAGTTTGTTTACATATATGGCAAGCAACATGTACAAGTGTGAGCGCATCAATTGGCATTATAAAGTTAAAAATAAAGTTAAAGATAAAGTTAAAGATAAAGATAAAGAGTTAAGGACAAAACTCGCATCGAGTCACAGTCAAAGTTGAAGGTTGGAATCGAAGTCAAGAGTCAAGTAAATGAGAAATAATTGGTATGTGATATAATGAATATAGTCCTCATTGTAATTAATATAATATTATTAATTTTTCTTGTTGTTAATACACACAAACACACACACACAAACCAACACACACACGAACACACTAAAAGTTATTTTTATTTATTTAATATATTTTCAAAATTTTATAAAAAAGCAAACCACATAATGTTGCAGCAACCTTGTTATAAAACCCGTTTATATAATTAAGCTACAAAATAAAATTTACGTCTTAGGCGCACATTTTGTCATATAAAACAAAAGTTAGAACTTAACACGCTTCATAGTTAAAAACAAAAATTTTTATAAATTGTTAAACAAAAAAAAATATGAAAATGTAACTAAAGAAAAGGTTTAATTCATGAGCTTATAAAACTCGATGCTTAGGTACTTTAAAACAATAATAATATAATACACACATACACATACACATAGAGGAGCGCAATGTAACGTTAGTTAGCAGTTTGTGCCACAAAATATGTGATAACAAATCAATTTGTACAACAGGCAAAACAAAATTGGCACAAATTCTAGCAAACAAATTGAAAGAAAAACGAAAAAGTAAAAAAAAAATTATTAAAAAATGTATAAAATTAAAAAACATCACACAAAACAGTAAAAACAAAAAAATACATGCGAATATTAAAAAATTTAATGTAAAATTGTGCAAAAATGATAGAAAAAAAAACACAATTCTTGTCGGTCAGTATTCGAATTACGTGAGGTAAAAAAAATTAACCTAAAATTTGTATTTAAATTGTTATTATTTTTATGTATATTTTTTCTGTTAATAACAATCAGGCAACTTTCTAATTGGCATACAAATTCGGTCTAATTATGTATATGTATAAACCTACCATATAAATGTGTTAAAAACAAAAACTTAGCATTGCTTTTGCGCTAGTCAGTTTGCTTTGCTTTTTTGTTGTTATACTTAATTGTTTGATTAATTCAAAGAAAGAGGAAAGCAAGAGAAAAGAGTGGGGAAAGGCAGAGTTTCACAATCTACATGATGCAACTGTGTATCCTTTATAAACAATTATAATCTAATGCAATTATTTAACTTTGTCTATTAAGGTTGTGGTTCTTATTTATATATCTAAATACATTTTTTTTACTACTTTTCTAAGCAAACAAAACAGCAACAACAAAAAAAAAAAAAGGAATGAAAAAATGAGAAATGAAAATTCAAGCAACATTTTAATTTATCAACAGCGCATGTGATGGACTCAAAGTTGTTCAAGTGGGCCAGCACATATAGTATATTTATAAAAATATGGCTTATACAAGACATGCCTAGCGATAGACTTTGAGTCATATAGTTAAAAGGGTGTTATAGAAGAAGAAGGAAAATAATGAAGAGCATGTGATAAATTCAATATAATTTTGATTAACAACCAATTTACTAACACATAACAAACACACACATACACATACACATATGTTTGTAATTAAAATTAAGTAGCGCTTATGCAACTATATACACAACTGATGTATTTAGTATATTAACTAATTATTAGTTTTGGCAGGGTGCAAGATATCAAAGCAAAAAATAAAATGAAAATCAGCAACAATATTTAGATTATATTGATATGCATAATGCAGTCAATTATACTTTTGGCCTTTTATACGACTCATAAAAAATACAAATTAAATGCAAACTCAACAGCAACAACAGAACATACAAATATTTTTTGAGAAATTGTACTAGCGAAAAACAATTTTTTATTATGCTAACAAATGTAACGTTATTTTTTTCTCTTTCATTTGGTAAAAAAGAATTGAATGTATCTATGTAACTTACACTAAACCCATACATATGTAACAAAGAGTTTATATAATAGCGCATACTACTCTACTACTACTACTACTACTAAACATATACACCACACACACACATACAAACACACACCACACACACACACAAAACGTTGTAAACAAGGAGCTGTGAATGTAAAATTATATATAAATATTAAAATATATATCTATATATATATATAAATATGATATATGTACATATATACATACATAAAAATGAAGCAAAATCGATGTGATCAATTGTGATTGTTAAGAGAAACAACAAAAAAAAAAAACAAGATTGTTATGTGAATTGAATTGAACGGCATAGGCAAGCGGGGCAATAGGTTTTGGATAACATTGAATGGGCTTTTCTTTACAAAAACAAAAAATAAATAAAATTAATACACACACAAACCATACATACATACAGAATACACACACATTTACACACACACTTTTTAAGTTGCTTGTATTTAGCTATCCAATAATTTACTTTTTCCTTGTTTATATTTTCTCTATAAACTAATACAAATCATATAGTAGCATATTTACTGAAAACAAAAACACTTTAAATGGGGTTTTATAAACATGTAACAAGCAACAATAAATTAGCATTAAGTTACACCCAAACACACACACTATATACGAATATGTATATGGAATTGTAAATTATAAAAAATATATAATTGTTAATTGCTGTTCACGCACGCTAAACACACATACAAACAAAACTCAAAAAATCATTTGTCAAATTAAAAACAAACAAAAAAAAAAAATAATAAGTATAGCAAATTCTAAACAATAGATAAGAAAACTTTGCAAAATCATATTTCTATTAAATAAAAACCATTTAAAAATAGCTTAGTTTATGCTAATAACAAAATTTACAACAAAACACAAAAAAAAAATTGTTAATAATTGAAAGATATTTGCAAGTAATTTGGCTTTTTAAATGCATAGATGTATTTGCAAGTAGTTTATCAAATTTTTAAAAAAGAAATTAAAACTTAATTATCTAATAACAAAATGACATTCAAAATGCCTGTTGTTAGAATATTTTTTAAAATAAAAGTGTGCTTAAATCATTAAAATGTAGAATTTCAAAAATAAAACGAACGATTAGCAACAAATAAATATATAAATAAATGTAGATATATATATATATAAATATATAATTTATATATATATGTATATATATATCTAAATATGTATGTGTATACAGCCGAAAATCGCCTTAACAAATTTTGTGAAACAATTTTATTATTATGTATAATAAAAAAGTATATATATATATAAAAAATAAAAAACAATGTGAAAATGTAAAACGAGTAAACGATTTAATTGTTATAAGTAAAAACAGGAAAACCAACTAAATTTAAAAATATATTATATTAAAAAAAAACAAAAAAAAAAGAAAAAACAAAAAAACAAAATCAAGACTTTGCCTTTGCTTATCTCATAACAAGCCAATTTTCATTTCCAGCAGCAGTTTTATACAGTACATATAAAAAATATAAAAAATTAAACTAACATAAGCTTTTCTCTTTTTCTAGATGCCGTCCAACTGGAAATCAAGTTCTGGAAACGTAACACAGATATATACCTACCGCTATATGGCTATAATGTGAGAATCTTGCGTTTGAGCAGAATTATCCATAAACTCTTGTATTGTATTTTGAGAAGAAACAAATGAAAAGAAAAAAAAAGAGAAAATTATGAAACATAGTACTAAATATATTGATAAACCTATGTATTTATTGCTGTATTGTTGTAGTTTTTGAATGCACCATTCCACAACAAGACACGCCCATTTGAGTAACTATTAAAATTGTATTTGTGTTTGTTATTTTTATTTGTTACCTGTTCTCGTTTATGATCTCTGATTTTTATTGTACATAATCAAGACAATATTTTTGTTGGCGCTTTTTCTTGTATTCAAAGCTAAGGGCTTGGTGTGCACATAAATATATATGCTGGAACTATGTGCTTCTCATAAACAGCTACATCGTCATGAATATCATCATCAACATCATCATCTTAATCATCACGAGCGCTCATCTACGCCTGGGGCCCAAATCATATATAAACGCTATATAAACCAAAATACATACCAACAACAGCAACTGGTAGTTAACACTAAGTACCTTTTCACTCTATCTTTTTACCTATATATATATATTTATTTCATCTTTTAATTTTAAAATTTTTTTAAGTTTACAATTTTTTAATTTTTGTTATTTTTTTGATGTTTTTTTTTTTTTTTGATTAGTATTTTTGCCGTTTGTGTTGCCTTAATTAATTTGTTTATTGTTATTGTTTTGTTCTTGTTTTTCATCGCACCTTCCCGATATACAACGCTCCGTATGCAGACATCTATCCCATCTTGGGCAGTTTGCTGGGCGTGGACACATCGAGCAATGCGAATCCCAGCAGCAGCCATGACGCCTCCATTGGCGATTACTATGGCTATATCAACAACAACAACAACAACAGCAGCAGCAACAGCAATAATAACAACAACAATAATAGCAGCAGCAGCCACACGAACGCCAGCACAGCGCCAAGTGGCAATGTCCTGCGCCCAGGACACGCCAGCAGCCTTTCGCGCGATTCGTTTATGCAGTGCAAGCACTGCAATCGCTATTATAAATCGCCACAGAAATTGCAGGAACATGTGCGCAAATATTGCCTGAAGCAAAAGAAATACAAGTGCGTGTCCTGCGAGTATCGATCGCGCCGAAAGGATCACGTGCTGCGGCATGCCAAGCGCAAGCATTGCATGCTCTATGAGCGACTGCGCAACGATGAGGAGTGCCTCTATGTGATACGCAACGAGGATGATTTGAGCAACGATGATGCTGATAACGATCACGATCACGATCAGGATCAGGATCATGACAACGATGCCGAGGACGCAGATGCCGCCGGCATGGATAGCGATGTGGCTGCCGCTTTATGTGAAATCAATTTCGATTTCGCTGGCCGTGATCTGACCATAACGGCGGTGCCCATGCTGCAGGAGAGCGACGAGGATGATGATGACTACGATGAGGATGGCTAAGGGAGACAAGTTCTCAAGTTCTTCTGCTCCTCTCACACTCTCACTCTCTGTGTGTGTGCGTGCTTGTTTGTGTGTGTGTGTGTAGCAATTCCGCGAGGCATAATTTGAAATGTTTACCAAATGAATACACATTAGTTGATACTGTACAGGTCGCCCTGCCTAAAGGGTAGCCTGCTGCAGAGTTAGCTAAAACTACCTCCAAATGTGTGCAGCAGCAGCAGCAGCGAATTCATAGCTTTTTTCTATAATGTAGCACACCTACTTAAACCCATATATATATATACATACAAACATATATATATATATAAACAATTATCATAGCCAGTTGTTGTGGCAAACTCAAGCATGTCACATTCCTGCGCACAACGCACAAATTACTTAAACAGACAAAAATTAAAGAAAAATAAAATCTTTCAAATATTGAATTTTACTAGAATTTTAGCCAAGTTTACACGTGACACAAATAATTGCCAAAAATATTTTTTAAAACAATATAATCCTTTGAAAATATCTTCAAAGGCATTTTATTATTATTTTTATATGACATTCACATAATTCTTAAGCGTTTTCTTATCAAGAATTTATCTCAATTTGTATACTTAGTTTATTTTCTATAGAAAAATGTTATATTTCTCAAACTTTGGGCAGTTAAAATTATTTTCTGTTGGGCACAAACTTAAATTTTAAATACCTTGTTCTGAAAATAATTTTTAATATATGTGTGCAATACTATACGATGCAATTTAAACAATGATTTATAATTTTAGCTGCTAACAATTTGATTATTCCTTTCTTTCCGAAACACACATTATTTTCAACGATATTTCGGCAAATATATAATATTTAATGCTGTAACCTGAATATAAGCTTAGCCTATATAACTTTGTATTAAATCCATATAATGGTCAATAAATTGATTTATTGCTATCTGCAGATTCAGACTCTATTAAGCATATCCAAAATATTTTTTGTCACATACCCGAAGAACTTAATAGATTGACCTGAATATTCAAAAACATAATAAATTTTTTATATAAGCTGCATACTGAAAAAATTACAGAAAAATAACTTTAAGAATTTGTGTGATCAGGTACCATAATTTTTGCCTATTTAATTGTCACGTGTAAATTTAAACTTAACTATCTCTGAGCGCATTCCGTTAATTTTTTTTTACATTTTATTTTTGTTTCTTTTATATTTTTAAGTTTTGTTAATCGTGTGCCTATCCTGTAGTTTAAACAGCAAATTGGTCCAAGACCGCAATTATTTATACCCAAAAAAATATAATAATTTGTTAATGTCTGTGGTGGGTTCAGGTTTTGAAACTTCCAAACTCTCTAATTGTTTCTCAAATAATCTTGCCAGCAAAAGTTCCAAAATATCAAATTAAATAAATTAAAAAAAAAAAAAAACAATTGTAAAGCAAACAAAGACTTAAATCGCCATTATTTGCCACTACACATATTCCTCAGTTATATATATATATATATATATATATATATATATATATATATATATATATAAATACACATTTAAATACAGTTGCGTAGTTTTGGGTGTTTTAAACATACAATTTATAAACTGCTGCATTGTAGTTAATAATTTAAAAACTTAATAGCAAAGCAAAGCAAACATTGTATAAATTTTTTACATATGCTTAATTATACGTATTTTATATTTGTAAATGCAAGGAATTAAGAATAAAGCATACCTATAATAATTATATCAACTGTGATCGGCTTAGAAGAACTCAGTTGGATGCTGAGTATTTATTTACATTTGTGTTTAATACAATTTCTTTTAATTTTGTAGCTTTTTTTAATGCAATTTATTTTATTTTTTTTCCTGGAACACACACTGAAACAAAATAAAAACAAAAAACAATTGGATGATCAGCTGCCTCATTTGTTATGTTATCGCTACAAGTAATTATATATATCCATATAATTTGTAGATTTATAACCATTATTGTCCGTCTAATGTGATATTTGTAAATTTTTGCATAATTACAGATGGATATTGGACAATATTGGAGACTGTGCCCTATTCCATAGCCAGTGCCACCAGCCAGAACCAAACGCTCAGTACAACGCAGTCCTTAAGCACCGGCAGTGCCAGCAATTTATTGTCGGGCGCCACAGTTGTTGTGGAGCTGCCGCCGGATGATTTGGGCAATCCCGTTGGCAATATACAGTATACGATACCCGCGTTGACCAAGAATGCCACCACAAACACAAGCAGCAACAGTTTGCATAAGCCACAGGCGACCACCATACAAATTGTAAAGCAGCAGCAGCAACAGCAGCAACAGCAGCGGCAGCAATTGTCGCTGCAGCAATGCCTGGATGTGCGACAGCAACAACAACAACAGTCGCAGTCGCAGCAGACGCGTCAGGAGTACATCAAAATAGACACGTCCCGGCTGGAGGATAAAATGTTGCTGCGCGATGTTATGCAATATGGCGCCACCAGCATCTCGATGGCGCCCAGCACGGCCAGCGAGGTGGTCACCACCACAGTGGTTAGCGCCCACGAGTCCGAGCTGCTGCTCACCGATGCCGACGAGGCGGAACGCGAACTCGAACTGGCGGTGATCAAGAACGATCAGCACGAGGATTTGCTCAACGATGACGACTACGTCGATAAATTGGCCTGTGTCGCAGAGCCACAACAGCAGCAGGCAGAGAAGCTATATGTGAATGGGCTAACCGGAGTGCATGCCACCATGGCCCTGCATCAGGTCACCAACGAGCTGGCCATCGATGATGCCAAATACGCGTGCAACGTGTGCGGCAAGACCTACAAAATCAAGGGCTCACTGAAGCGCCACAAAAACTACGAATGCGGCGTGGAGCCGACTCTCAAGTGTCCGCATTGTCCGCACAAATGTAAATACAAATCCGATTTGCGCAAACACATGAATCAGAAACACACGGAATCTGGCGATTCCCTGCTCCTCAGCAATTAGGGCTAAAATGGGGAGATGATGAGAATCTGATGTGCAGGCCTAAGACTTCAATTATAGTCGGGATATGTTGATAGAGTCATGTGAAATAATGTTGTGAACACGCTTAAAGTATTTTCAAAGAACATGAATATTTATTGACATTTTTTTTTTTTTGAAAGAGGATTTTTGCTTTTCCTTATATTATAAAAATAACACAAAATTATAGGATTATTTTCTGAGTTTTCGCAATAATTTTTTTTTACTTTAATAGAAAGAAATGTGTTTTTTACATTCCACAACTATGTTCAAAATACTTAGAGCCAGAACAGGTCTGTCTCTCTTTAAAAAACAAAAGTTCACTGCGGTTATACTATATAAATACATAAATTTCTATGTAATAGCATTTGTTGTTGTCTTACATTTAGGTAGACTTATACACGTTTTAATCTGACTATTCCAAGCAGTATGTAGTATTTTGTAATATAGCCAAAGATATGATCTCAAACGAAAAACATAAATGATAAAATATTTAAATTAGTTAAATAAGTTTTAAACGAATTTCGTTAGCCAAAACAACTAAAAAGAAAATTGTTGCTCAAGTGCAGCTAAAAAACTTTAAGTGTAAGTACACACACACACACACATACGTAATATAGCACACATGTGCAAAATTTTAAAAACTAAAAAAAAAATTCTATAAGTATTTGTGTCAGACTTGAACAAAAATCATAAACTTATATATATTTAAAATTGTATATGATAATAAATAAATTAATAAATGTTTACAATTTATGCGCTTTGTGCATGTTTTAAACTTGAAACTATTTTATTTTATTTATTTTTATATATATTAATAATAAAATTTTTGTATGCTTATAATTAATATGAATTTCTTTTTTCTAGGCGCCGTCCTTGTTGCTGTCGCTGCTGCTGAGATTGTTGCCACAACAAATACCAACAGAAAAAGGTCTTTAATTCTTTTCACTTTTAGCCAAAGCGTATTTTTTGTTTTTGTTTTAGTAACTAAACGAAAGCATTTAACAAAATATTTTGCTCCATCTTAGTAGATAAACTCAATAATAAAAGACCCAAAATATTGATCTCAAACGAATTTGTGTATTCATCCAGCTAAACATCATCTTTGGCATATATCCCTATATATTCTATAGTATAATGCTGTTGTATTTAAATATTGCAGTTATTTATTGGTGCCATTTTGTTGTTTTTTAATTTCTTGCATCAACAATCGCTGCGTAGATTTTGTGCGACATGGTCCGAAGAATCAGCTGTTGTGCCAATGCGGACGCTACTACAACACGATGAATCGCCTGATGTTGCATCAGAACGAGGAGTGCCAGGACTTTAAGCGTTTCCAGTGCGACTATTGCCTCAAGTGGTTTAAGCGACGCTCCCATTTGAATCGCCACAAGAAGCTGCATGAAGCGGAGTTGGCCGCTGAGCGCAGATATATTTACAAGCAAAATCAAAAGCAAAAGCAAGCAGCAGCAAAAACAACAACAACAACAACAACAACAACAACAACAACAACTGCAACTACGGGAACAACATCAACGACATTCGATCCCATGTTCCTTTATACGACTGAAATCAAAGTGGAAAATGAAGCAGATGATCTCGACTTATGTTAAGAACATTTAGTGGGGCGGGTGGGGGTTTTAAAAAAAGTGGGGGCTCTCGCTGTGGGCGGGCCCATATGTTTTTGTTTCTAAGTTAAAAACTGATGTAATTATTAGCCAAGTTTC
This sequence comes from Drosophila micromelanica, assembly GCA_004143825.1. Lineage (NCBI taxonomy): Eukaryota > Metazoa > Arthropoda > Insecta > Diptera > Drosophilidae > Drosophila > Drosophila micromelanica. Next base: position 70,170 of record SCDY01000226.1, read on the forward strand.
TCGTTAATGCCAAAGTCGTACATTTCTATTATTGTGTAAATAAAATGAAGAAAGAAACTCGCATATAGAAAATGCACTTCTTTTTTTTATATTTTTTTTTTATTATGTGTACATATGTATGTGTGTCCTTATTGCTTATTAATTAATTTATTAATAATCATTTTGTGTACAAAGTTATTTAATTTTTGGTTTAGGCAATGGCTGTTTTACATTAAACTTTTTGATTTACGTTTTTATTTTGATTAGCTCGGAAAATGTTTTCTCTTTGCAGTGAGCACGGCCAGGAAATACAATTTGCGCGGTCAAGACGCGGCCACGCCCAGCACCTCCAAGCAGCTAACCAAGGGCAAGGAGTGCACTCCAGCACGCGAGACAAAGAGTGAGAACGATGAACCTTCAACGGCGTTACAGCAATCACCCAACAACAACAACAACAACAGTAGCAATAACAGCAGCAGCAACAACATTGGCAAGAAACCGCTGGTCAACAATGCAGATGCCCTGATAGCGTTGCAGCAATTGGCATCAATTTCAACAGCTCGCTCGTTGCAGCATCTGGTGCCGCATTTGCCGCAGAATCTGCACATTGACACCAGCAGCCTGATGGCCGGACGGAAGCTGCCACGCCAGAGCTCGAAGCGATCGCCCCAATATGAACTCAATCGCTGTCCACTGTGCGCCCGCGTCTATCGCTCCCAGGCCTTCCTCAACGAGCATATGCGCAAGGAGCATTCGGTTTTGATTTAATTATAATTCAAGAGATTTTTAACAAAAGAACAACAAATGCTGACAAGTGGCTGAGTGATGAACACCAGAGTTTTTTTTTATATTAATATTATAAAAAGCTTTTGTTATAACATTTCGCATAGACTTAAAACGCAATTAATTATAAAATATTATCGGAACATTTAAATTACACATAATTACCATTGTATATGTTAAATGTAGCAGCTTCCATATGAACGTTTTTACTTATATTAAACTTTTTTTTTGTTTTGAAAATTTGTGAAAATAGTTGCCTTAATCATTAAGTTTTCCTCGTATAGTATTAGAAACAAATAGAGATCACTCTGTCCACACACAAAAAAAAAAAAAGAAAATTAAAAAAAATATGAAAGTATAAAAGAAATCAAAGAAAATTGACAGCATATTGTTAACGGAGCTAAGGCTGAAATTGCGAAATGAAGTAAGGATTCCAAGTTAATTTTTGTATTGTTAAAATTAAAAAACACCCACATATTTACCAAATTGAGACCAAAAATTACATATATTATGCAAAAGCTCATAACAACGGTGAATTGCTAGTTAATTTTATAATTAAGCAAAACCCAAACTCGCTTAAAATTGAGGCACCCGTAATGTATTTTCGAGTAAAGCTGTTTTTCAAGCATTTTTACGTTGCTCTTTCGATAAGAAAGCGAACAAGTTTAGTTATTTTCATTCATTGTGTTAGCCAACTTGCGTGTAAGCCATTAAATTATAGTTAACTATTGTTAAACTAGGCGTTTATTTAGCCAACTAAAATGAGGACCAATTTAAGCTTTTTATACCTGTTGCTAATAAAAAAATGAAATGATAAAGCTCATGCCAAAAACAAATATATATATATATTGAATTAAATTTAAATTATTATAACAACAACAACAAATATACAATTTTATATGTATTTCTTTTTCTTATTATTAATATTTTTATTTATTTTTTTCTTTTTCGAATTTTATGTGGAATAACCTGGCAGCCATTTTTATGTTCAATTTAAATTTGGTATGTTATCCTTGTTTTATATACATGATTATTATTCTATTATTACACTTATAATATTATTTATTTGGTTTATTTATTATTTATTTTTTTGTTTACAGATATTAACTGTGGATTGAAACAGAATGTTGTAAAGTCTCATTGCTCGTAACAGGTAAATATTCAAGTATTTAAATATATATATGTTTCGATTTAATCACATGTTCATTAAAAACTGCCTAGCGAAATAATTCCATTTCAATACAAAAGAGCCTAATCCTTTGACCAAAAACAGGTTTCAGGCCATTGTCCCTGATGAAGGGTGGTTTCAGGCTCTGTCTGCCCTTGAAATCAATGCACAATCCATTCAAAATTGGCCAACCACAAACTGGACTGTACTGCCGCAGTGCTCATATCTCCTTTTGGGATCTCAAACACCCACATACGAAACAAAAACGAAATGCATTTGAGAAACATTTGTGCACAGATAAATCACGTACCGAACTGAGTTCTCTCTAAAAATAAGTTTTCACCTCTCTCTCTCTCGCTCTCTTGTTCATACTATCTCACTCTACTCTTTGTGTGGTTTTTGTGTGTGTGTGTGTGTGTGTGTGTGTTTTATTTTTATGCTATTTCGTTTGCCTCTCGACGAGCGGCTTTTGCTTTTGTGCTTCCTACGGAGCATTTTCCAACGTTTTTCCATTTGGCAATGTGCGCAGGCGCGCCTTGCTGCCTGCATTTTATTTTTATACATTTTCTTTATTTCCTTTTGGGCTTTGCCTTCGCAAAGTCCAGTAAACAGGATACAACCGAGCACAGGCTACAAATACATAAATACACACACGCAAGTTCCAAGGGTCTGCCTTTTGTCTTGAAGCTATTTTTGTATTTCGATGTTAAATTCCTGGAAGCGCTGGACGCGATGGCTTTGTTTTAAATTTTCGTTTTTACCCGATAACTATGTAACGCTTTACGCTTAAATAGTTAGGGCTTGCTATAATAACCAATATATATGTATACATCAGTTAACACAGCTGACTTTTAAGCGAAGTAAAGTTATCCCTAATATTTTGTTTTAATATGAAACAAATTTGATCTATGGACATCAAGCTCTTATATATTTTGTTATATAATTCATTATTTTTTTTTAAACGTTTAAAGAGTCGGGGAAAATAAAAAATGTAAGACAAAGCTATTCTTTTGGTATTTACGAATTTACATCCCAAACTTACGTAAACTATCTTTTGTCTAACCATTTGAGATATACATAAATACATAATCAATTTTATTCTATGCGGGCTCTAGGAGTTAAAACCCAATATTAGTCTAACTGCAACATTTTTATATCCGATATGTATATTTCAAAATGTGTTGCCTGAATTTCGTAGTAAATTAGTTAAGGTGTACAGGATAAATAAATTTATTAATCTAAATGATCACATCCTAATCTAATTTTAATGATCACAAAAATGTCGCAAAATAGCAGAAAAGTGAAAAATTATCGCCAATACTTTTGGGTCGAGAGTGAGATACTTTTATAATGATAAGAGATAGCTTATGTTACATTATCCTTAAAGCTGTTAGTTTTGGGTAGACCTGGTCCTGTTCCTAGTATTTATTAATTATATAGCTTATGCTTAGAAAAAGCGAATTGCAATCATTTTTACAATATGCGTTGCATGTGCTGACCTTGAAATATACATTAGTATATATGTATGTATATGAACATTTGCTTACAGCTGTTAGAAAGAAAACACCCGAAACACCACCGGAAGCTGCTTTTAAACTCACACATACTATTGAAATATGTATATGTGTGTTTATACAAAGAGTCGAAATGTGCGCCTGCGCAAATGCTTTTCATTATTGCACTCGCTCTCTCCCTCTCTTTCGATCGCACTCTCTCTATGCTCTTCTCAGTCAGCCCACACTCTCGCTGTAGCGCGCAGAGAAAGTTTTCTGTGGGAGAGTTTTGCCTGGAACATGCCAGAAATAGCAGGAATGCGAGTTAGGTAGAAGAAAGAATGGAAAATGAGCAAAGAGTAAAAATAAATCAAGGACCCGGATCAAGCAGGCCTTAAGCCTTGGGTACACTTGCTGTGCAGCAGCAACAGATACACACACACACACATACACACACACACACATGCATAAGCAGGCCACATGAAACTAGATTTTTCCCGAATGTTGTTGCTGCATTTGTGAGTTTGCCTGCCATTGGTTGCAGCTGCAGCGCAGCCTTTTTGGATTTGAGGATGCGTTCGTCTGCCTGCTGCAGTGTTTGGAAAATTGTTAAGCTGCGCCGTCGACTAGTGCAGTTTCGCTTGTGTTGCCGTGTGGACGCTTTTCCGAGCGCTTGCGCGTGGGTGTTCTTTTCTTTACTGTTATATGCAAAACTGTGCTAAAGCTGCAAAGCTTTAATTCAGCAAAAGCTTGTGTTCATTAATAAAAAAGTGCATTACTAAAAGCTCCGCTTAAAGCTACTTACATACAACAACACAAAGCTAAACTGCACTTTAAGCCATTTATTAAGCTTGGAATAAATATTTAATAATTAAGTTTTCTTTTTTTATATTTTCAGCTTGACTGGCAAACAAACTTGGATTTAATTATTGAAACTTAAGAGAAATAGCACTAACCTATTTTCTTTATTTTTCCAGATATGCGACAGGTAAAGAAAACAAAAAATAATTATGGTTACGGTAGAAACAAATCACAAGAACAACCACCAAACACCATCAACACCATCAGCACCACAACAACAACAACAACAAAATATCAATACAAAACTCAAAATCATATTTTCATTTTCATGCGCAAAAAAAAAGAAAAGAAAATGCAACCAGCGGCTTTCACATTATTTTCATTATCATTTCATGTGTTATATTAAAAAAATATTTAATAAATTTTAAAATTATGTGTACTTAGCTTTATTTATTTAAAAAACAAAAAAAGTGTTTATGATATTTAAATAATAATTTACATAATTAATTTGTGTTTATAATATTTAAATAATGATTTACATAATTAATTTTTTGTTGCCTATTTTTACTAAATTTTATTTGCATGCCCTCTAACTTCAGCACTAATCCATCCATCGTTTATCGTTCCATCTAACCCACAAAGCAGCCCAGATTCTGTTCAGTTAATAATGAAAACTCATCATTTGCTTTTTCATTTGTGTTATATGTCATATATATATATCTGTTTATAGAAAGAGCCCAGCACAGCTGTCAATAATTTGTACAATATTTTCTGTGTGACATTGAAACTAATCGAAAATGCTTTCGCCTACAGATCTTAGCCGCAAGGAGAACACTGCACCGGCCTTGGCCACCGGCGAAATTCAACGCGGACTGCAGCGCAGCATCCTCAATGTTAAGCGCGAGGAGCAAAAGTTGCAGCTGCCCGGATCGCGGCGCAAGCGTCTGTCCGTGTCGGAGGTGTCCGATATGCTGTTCGAGTTTTACAAGACCAAATCGGCGAAGGCGCCCAAGCAGCAGCAGCCGCAGCAACTGCAACAGGATCCGGCCGAGCTGAGTAAGTACGGCCAGGTGTCACCCACCTCGGCGGAGACAATGGAGCCGTCGAGCATTGCTGCGATTGCCGTTTATGGTGCCGCCTCAGAGACGGCTTCAAAAAACTTGATGGCTGATGAGATGCAACAACTGGGCGCTGCCGCTGGCGCAGGTACATTTCATCCGCGCCTCAAGTACTCACTGAAGACAGCGGCTGGCGCCAATGCGGTGCCCGCAGAGCTTGCAATGCCGAGCATTACGGCCATACCCACCTCCGTGCTGGTGGCAAATACCGCAGCAGCAGCAGCAACAGCAGCACCGCCGGTCCACAAGCCACCAGCGGCGGCCATAGCCGAGGCACTGATGCGCAACGGGTTGCACAGCTTCCAGCAGCAGCTGCGCGCCCAGGAGATCTTGCGCCAGCAGGCGCCGTCGCAGCGTCGCGTACAGGAGGAGCCGGACAGCAATATGAGCGCCAGCGAGGTGACGCCCACCAAGATATTGGAGAATCTCTTACGCAAGCAGCAGCAGCGCGACATGCGCTATTCGGAATGCGAGAACGAGCCGGGCTCCTCGACCGAGGATGAGGATGAGGGCCGCTACAATGCCTTCGATGATATCCAGCTGATGGATCAGTCGGGTGGCAACGCCACCGGCAAATTTGGCAACTATGCTCTAAATATGTTCACCTCGAACGCGAACAGCTCGACCAGCTCCATTAAGGAGGCACAGGCGCAGGCCTTCCGCCAGCTGGAGTTCACACTGAGCGATTATGGGGGCAGCAGCAGCAATGGGAGTGTCACCAGCCCCAATGGCGTCGGCCTGGACGGTGAGCCCGTCTATGAGTGCCGTCACTGTGGCAAGAAGTATCGCTGGAAGTCGACACTGCGTCGCCACGAGAATGTCGAGTGCGGCGGCAAGGAGCCGGCCCATCAGTGCCCCTATTGCCCGTACAAGTCCAAGCAGCGCGGCAATCTGGGCGTTCATGTGCGCAAACACCACACGGATCTGCCGCAGCTGCCCAGCAAGCGTCGCTCAAAGTACTCAGTGAATATGGAAGGCGGCGCGATGAGCCTAAGCGGCTCCATTTCTGATGACTCACAGGGCAAGCTGATCATTGACTGCAATAAGTGATTGCGAATTCGAAGCCGATTACTTTTGATACCAAATACACATACTCTCTTTATATGGGTGGGCCACTGAGGGGATAACAACTGGTACTTCCATTTCAATTTTAAAATGATTTTGTCCCATTTGAAACAAACAAAAATTGTCTTATTTTAATTTGTCTTTTAAAAAAAATCATGAATTTTCTCTTGTCATTTTATGTGTGTCATCCAAAAAAGAAAAACCAATAATATTTATACATCATTTATTTTTATGTTTAATTGTAATAATAATAGTATATGATTTATAAGAAGTGCAAACAATTCTAATCAAGCATATAATCAAAATCACAAACGAAAAAAAAGCAATTAGTATTAAGCGATCAAAATTTTCAATGCAACGTATTATTTACAATAATTTTATAGATAATGTAAATGTATTTCCAGAAAGAAGACGCAAAACAAAAGTTGAGAAAAGTGAGTGAGAGACGATGTTAAAATTTTACTAAAATTATATTTTTATTGGTTTAAGCGAATATTTTTATATGGATTTTTATGAATTAAGCGACTTTTTTGTGCAACTTATGTTTACTTGCGACATCCGAGCACATTCAGATTTATTTAAGGCTATATAAAAGCCCTTCAAATTTAAGCCAACATACCCATAACAATAAAATGCCAAAACAATTAGCGTTTTATTTGCCTGACATACCTTACACTACATCAGATGGAACCAAAGTGAGCGTCTGACAAAACAAAAAAATAAGATATCTTGCCCAATCTTTTACTTTTACCAACACATTGTCCACGTCCAAAGATCTCTTTATATTATATATCTAGTTCATTCCCTTATTCCTTAAACTTTTTCCACACTTTGACTGTCTAAGTGATCTCCTCGATTAATGCCATATTAGGTATTTATTTTTAAACGAACAAGTTTTGACTGATTTTGTGCTAATTATTCAAAAGCTATTGATATAGAATTGCAAATCAATTATGGATTGAAATATTTTAATAACTTTAACTACCAAAATCATACGTTTTATAAAAAAAAGGAAGATTGACTTTTTAAGACTGAAAGCAATTATAATTAGGGTTTTTATTTTACGATTGTATACCTATAACCAAAAGAGAACAGAAAAGAGAATTTTTAATATGATTCCCCAGACCAAAAACGAAATACTTTTTATATCCAAATGTATTTTTATCACATTTTATATTTATATGCGTAACTGCTTAAGTTCTCATTTGCCATTTTGGGTAGAACTGTATTGATTACGACTTCCAAAGAAGCGCGAAGACATTTATTGGAATTGTTTGGCAGTGCAACTGCTTAAAACATTTAAATTGAAAATAACAAACTAAGACATGTATTATTTTTAATCTATATATTCACGATGTTCACACTTTAAATAAAACACAATTCTTTTACATTTACAAATATAAATATATATACGTTTTTATTGTGTTTGATTTTGTACTTATAGCGAGTAAAACTGCAATAACAATGACTTATGTGTTTCAGAGGAGATTACAATGTGAAATTTCAGACACGAAATAAGATTAACATTCACCATTCATTTAAATAAAATGTACTCTTTAAAAAAAAAGCGGAATTAAAATTGCATCTTTAAAGGCATGTGAGTGTGCGGCATGTTAGAACTTTTGGAGAAGTGTCCTTTTAATATGAACAACCGATCGCAACACTCAAGAAGTCCTCAAATGCAATGGTAATGGTGCCATTTTGTTGCGTATCGCGCTGTCTGAAAGCCTCCGTAAAACGTTGAACCTGCACGCACAGAACAATAAATTGGTCCACCGATACTTCCTTATGATTTTGAGGATCACTTTTCTTGACCAGAAAGTTGATAAACTCCGGCGTAAAGCGAAAGCCCATTTGGGTAAAAGCTGTAAAGGAACAAGATGTACAGAACTTTAATACAGTTATGGCAAAAACAAGTAAGAATGCTGCACTCGGGCGTTACGACTGCGGTAAGCTCGTTCACGTTCATAATTATTATTACTATTAAAAAATTTTTAAATGCATCGATTTTAAATATAGAATCGATCTACATGAAAAATCTTGACCAGAATGCCATAAAACTTAAAAATCGGATAATTTTTTACAAATTTATGGGTGTTTGAAATATGAGACCTATGGTTCTAAAAGCTTTACATGTCAAAATTTTTCTCTATCAAACATGAAAATCGGTTTATTTTTGACAAAGTTATGGGAGTTTGAAATATGGGTACTATGGATCCGAAGGCTTCACTTGTCAAAATTTTTGTAAAATTTTCACCAAAAAATTCAAAAAAATTTTATTTTCAATAACGAATATATTTTAAATGTAGATCCAATCTTGATGAAAAATCATGATCAAAGTGCCATCAACCATAAAAATCGGTTCATTTTTGACAAAGTTATGGGCGTTTGAAATATGGGTACTATGGATCCAAAGGCTTCACTTGTCAAAATTTTT
>SCDY01000227.1:0-78689 GCA_004143825.1 Drosophila micromelanica
CCCAGTCGTAACTTTGCCAAAACTCAACCGATTTTCATAAGGATGGTCTTTTTGTTCATGGTTCGTAGTGTATTTGAATTCTACATTTCAGTCTAAAAATGAAAAATTCATGTAAAAAATTTTCGAATGTATACCATAGGTCTCAACTTTCCCCAGTCGTAACTTTGCCAAAACTCAACCGATTTTCATAAGGATGCTTCCTTCTACCTGTTATATACATTTGCACAAAACCATTATACCCTTTTTACCCATTATTAATTGGTTCTGGGTATAAAAATAAAAATAATAAATAAGCTGTTAGTATTGCATTAGTTTATGGGCTTATTTGACCATAATAAGCATAACATTTGTTAAAATAAAAGCCATAATTTTTTTTTGTTTTTTATTCTTGCCACGGCATGTGACCAAAATTAACACAATTAAATATGCATAAAAACAGAAACACATATATTAATATTGCATATGATTTTTAATAATTAAATGAAATTCATGTGGTGTTTTTTATGGGGTTGCGCAGAATTTACTAAAAGTACTCGGCTGGATTTACTTGCTTGTTTATTTCACCAAAAGAAAACATAATGTAGCCAAGAAACCAAGAGTAAACTTTTGCTTATACATACTATTAATGTTCAACTGCAATTTCAATCCATGAGTGATTTTAACTCACAAGCTGCTTTTTCTGAAATAATATTTTTCCATTCTGCTCGCACTATTTGGTTCGGTTCCTTTTACTTCTTATTTTTCGCTTCGGGCGCGAATACAAATTATGTGTACTGGAAAAATATCACGTACATAGTCGTGTGTACGCCCATAGGTACACAAACACAACCTATCGAAATTACCAATTTAAATATCGCATATGGCACACGGCTTTTCGAAGCATACTTTACAGCGCACTTTTGCTCTGACCAGATGTTGAATCAAATTTCCAAAGTGCTTAAACAGAATAAAAAGTATACAAAAAATTAAATCTAATTTTGGCATTTAACATTTTCAAATATTCCCACATCAACCCGTGAAAGCATAAAAACGTAACTGAAAAGTACCCGACTAAGACACACTCCTTACTCCTGATTCATAAAGCCATATACCAATCTATCCACATGCTCATTAAATTTTGGATGCATTCATAATATGGGTAGATCATTTTTGAAGACCCAGTTTGACTTTTTTCGACATATATTTTTATTTACTTTATTATGCGGGTTTCAATGCATCTAATATGTACAGGGTATAGTCAAAAATTATATTTTAGGAACGAGCTCGATACCTAAGTCGCGATGTTTAGCTATTCTGAAAGCCGAACTGAATGAAATATAACATCCAGGAAAGAAATAAAAATCAGCGTGAGTAAAAATACACATAAGAAATAAGCAGGAAGCAGCCAGAGATGAAACAGGAAGTGAAGCACGCACACACACATAGACAGACAGATAAACACACAACGAGAAACGCTCGCAGCGTCAAAAGACAATGACGATGCAGGTTCCTAAAGGTTGGGGCAAGGTGTGGGTGTGGGGTTTTTTTTTGGTGCCAGCATCTGTACACAGGAGTTGAGCAAATATAAAACACACAAAATATATATGTGTGTATATATATTTAACGATGCTGCTGGGCTGCTGTTGGCTGCTCGGCGTCAAACGTGACGAAAAAAATGTAAAAATAAAATATAATGGCTATGCAGTAGTCCCTGCTCATAGCCGTTCTGGACTTGAATGATATACATATTTTTATTTGTATGCCTACCCGTAAGCTGAAAATTTAGCGCGCCAAAGTGCCCCCAAAAAAACAAAGAAGGCTAAGTCGTCTGAAGACCAAAGCCAAAGGGGTGAGAGCGTCAACACACACTTGGCCTCCAAAACCAAAAACGAAAACAAAAACGAAGAACGAAAAAAAAACATACACTTTTTAGCCGCGGTCGTCGTCAAGCTGCGCGTTATCCTTTGTGTAATTTTTGGTTTAATGAGGCAGCATTGGCAAGAGCTTGCCTACTTCTTGCTTCCGTACAAACGTAACGGTAACCGTAATCGCCAGCACGGCTTTTAACGATGCCGCACCGTAGGCAGCCATTTTTTCACTCAAACATTTTTATGACTGGAGCATTAAGTTAAAATTTGTGTTAAATATTTTATTGTTTTTATGGTCACATGAACACCTTAATTTTAATGTCGGCACAGCGACACTGGTCCCTGCAAATTATGCATATTATTTAACGTAAGCAAAAAAACTGCATGAGAATTGAATCGCATACCCGTTATCCGAACGAACGGACTCGATTATTTCGACCACCTGATCTGATATCAAATGCGCTGTTCGATTAGTGGCTAAGCTTGTTTCTGTGTGCCTATTAATTACTCATTGCCAGTTGTGTCCAATTAACAGGCACAAGCTAATTACTAATTATACCAACAGCTCGCAAACTCGTGAGTTTTCGTCCAAACAGCGGCAGGGAAACAATAAAAGCAACTGAATTTGCATTTAAGTAATTTCAGCAACATGTCAGCTTGAGAGAATAGACATTGTCTGGAGTTCATAAATTGGACACCAATAAAGGCTGTGAATGGGCCATAAATAAATCTAGTATATCCAATACCGGTTACTGCTGCATACATTTCTGTAATCTGTAATCTGTAAATATCGACCATGGCCAGACGTGCACTTGCTTTGGCTAATAACGGAAAAAGTAAATTATTTTTAGCATGCATAGGTTTATGGCACGTAACGTCGCCGAATTTCCAGATTTATTGCAGCTAAAATCCACGCTAATATAATGCATAAATCAGGCAGCTCAAGTCAACATATATTCACTTGAGTCGAGCATAAATAAGTTCCTCTTTGCCGTAGACTTCAGCGCTACCTCCGGCGAAGTTTCGTCTACATGTGAGCCAAATGAAATTCAGCGAAAACGAATCATTTTGGCCAACTGGGGGGTGGGTTTGGGGTTGGCTACCCCAAATTGCTCGACGGCTATATTATTAGCTGCACGCTTTTATTAGAGAGCATCAAAGAGAGATTCGGCTGAGATTCGGCGCAGGCGTTGACTCTCTCAACTTCCAGGCGGTCCTGATAAATGGCTCTCAGTTGTAGTTGCAAGGGAAATAACTGAAGGCGAACAAAAAACTGGGTTTTTATTTCTAGCAGCTGCTGGCAGCGACTTAGCGGCTCAAAGGCCTGGCTAATTGAAATATTACATCGTAGGTCAGTTTGGCAAATCAAAAACTCAGTCAGGCCAACATAATTGGCCAAGAACCGAGAACGGTATATATTTATGGGCGCAGGTAGCGCAGCTCGACCGGTAAATTGAGCCTACTTTTTAAATGCTTCGCACTCAGAAATCTGCCTCTAAATAATTAAAAATCCATTTATACACATTTACACATATTTAAGCAATCAGAAAGTAATTTAAAAAATTGTTAGTTTGTTGTTGTTGTTGTTGTTGTTGTTGGCGATGCTCGTGAACCATAAAAGGTGAAATATTATCAAGTGTGTGGTCTTTTTCACACATTTCCACATCAGTTGGCCAACTGTCAGTTAACGCGTTGACTTTTCTGCCGGCCAGGCCTACGCAGCGGCCTCTTTTCTGAGCGCCTAAACTTGAAAACAAACTTCAAAACTGTTCACGAGAGGGAAACGAGTTGGTGCAGCACGAAAACATATAAAAACTGGTTTTTGGGTCAAAACTAAAAGGGCCAGGGCCCGCTACTGCGGCCGGACTGGCAAACTTGAGATAATTATTCAATGAAGCCAAGATCTGAGACCCGAGACCTGAGCTGTCGCAGCAGAAAGGGCTATGCTAAAGGGTTATCGAGTGGCTGACACACACACACACACACACACACACACACACACACACACACACACACACAAATGCACATACACCGACCCGACTGGACAGGTTAGCCAACGAAACACGATGCAAAGGTGAGCCCACGCTGCCTGCCTGTGTTTGGAGTACGTTGTATAAGAGAGTCAGTCGAGAAGAAGAGTGTGGGATGATTGCTAGCGCAATTCCCGCGCAGGTTCTCTCACTCTCAATTATTTTCGCTCTCTCTGTGTTGCTGTTGCTCTCCGGAAGTTGTGGTGGCTGCAATCATCATCGGCCAGTGCTAGAGTGCTTTATTCCTGACGCTGAGCTCGGCGCAGATTTAGTACTCAATTGTTGTGCTGCTACGGCGTACGTGAACGCGGACTGTGGAAAACACAACGTTTCAGTTGTCTGTGAAGCAGTAAGTGCTGTTTTGTGTCTGGTTTCTGTGCCCTGTCTCTGTGTGAGTGTGTGTCTGTGTGTGTGTGTGTCAGTTTGTGTGTGTGTGCCTGCCTGCCTGTCTCGCCCTGTGTGTGCTCTATCTGTGTATACCAGTGTATGTGTGTGTGCAAAAGAAAATTTGATGAAAATAATTGGAGAAATTTTTCAACGCAAATCAAGCCGAAAAAAAGAGCAACTTACCCCCAAAATGTTCAAACAATGTGTGTGTCATGAATTATCGTAACAAAAATAATAAATTACTCGCAAAATGAAAGAATGAGAAAAACAAAAAAAAAAAAAAAATAGAAAAGGAAATCAGGGAGTGATTCTCAAAACGTATGAAGTTCGTGATTTTCGCGCTCACTGTCTGAGGACCACACCCGCGCGGATGCACAGGTTACAAAAAAAAAAGAAAAACCAGCGATTGTCGCGCTAGAGAAAACCACCAGAGCAGAGCAGAGCTGAGCAGAGCGGAGCGGAGCAGAGCCGAGTAGAGCTGTAGGAAAAATTCCAGTTTCGTAGTGCAACCCAAAAGGATCACGCGGAGAGCGAAAGAGTAGGTCGACGAATCGCTCGAATCGCTGGAACGCAGCTGTGCTTCAAGCGGGCAGGGCAAATCGCCAGAGGCAGGGTAGTTGTCGTCGTGCAGGATGTCGGTTAAAGTTGCGCAAGTGAATATTTCCCGCTATTTTTTAGCGCTCTATGACGCTAGAACAAGTTTTAAAAACAGCATCAGCTGTTAAACTTACAAAACTAGAAAATAGATTGAACATAAAAATATATACAATTTTTGCATATGACCAAAAATAATTATCATAATAAATTGCATACAACTTTTTTCACAATTGAAATTCACAAAAAAAAAGTCATCCTAAAATCATAAACTTTTTGCTAGCTTAGCCACAATGCATGGTAAAGAAAAACCATTACCAAAAATTACTGGCCAACACATTGTTGGTTTTTTGGGTTTATTGCGGGAGCACAGTTTTTGTGCCTGGAAAACTGGTGGTGCTCAGCCAAGTTGTGCAGTCAGTAGAGCAGATTTTCCAATAGAGAGCGTCACTGCGACGCAGAGCCAAAAGCTGAAACAGAAACCGAAACAGAAACAGAAACATGAAGCTGGCTTTTCGCTCGCTGCTGTCGCACAACCGTTTGAGACATTGCCTTTAAATCGGCAACGGAGTGCTCGCAACCTAACACATCTGTGTTTCTGGCTCTGTTTCATTTTGGGGAAAAAACGGAAGAAAAAATCTAAAACAAAGGCAGACAGCAGGTGGACAAATTGTAAAAGTTAGCTGAAAGCGGTTCGTGAGGATTCTAACAATGCATTACATAGTGTGATAATTATATAATGCGTTTGAAGACAAAGTCGAACAGCCAAATGAGTCACGTGCTTGGCAAACAAAACTCCGGTTTGCACAATCTGTGTGTGTGTTTGTGTGTGTGTGTGTCCGTTTGTATTTCTGATGCTAGCAAAGAGGGCGTGAAAAAAAGTCTAAAGTGGCCACCCAATCACAAAAATTTCCATCAAATGACTTCCTTTGACCATATGCGATTACAACATCAAAATCAAATATAAATTTTCTTATTTTTACGCCGTATTGATTTTAGTTGTTGTGCATACAAAAAACCAGGGTGTGCGTGTGTGTGTATGTTTATGGTTGGCCCTCGCGTTTATTTTACGTCTTATGTATTGTTTTTTTGTTGTTGTTGTTATTATTCTCAACCCTGAAATGTTTCCGTATTGTATCCCCCACGTAAAAAGTCAACGGCAACGGTTTCAAAGGCAACGCGAAAGAGTCCGTCGGCAGGCAGCCCAGTGCTGAGGTCCTTCATCAAAACACACACACATACAAAAGTGAATGTATATGAAAAGAAAGTGTCATAAATCAAGCGATTATCCTGTAAACAAAGTGTAAAACGCGCTCACAAAAACAACAACAACAACATCATCAGAAAAAACGGAACCAACAACCCAAATAAGGAGTTTTCCGCTGCCAAGACTGTTTCTAATAAAACCCCATTTGTATTACGTTAAAAGCCCGAGCGTATAAAAAACAACAACAACAACAACAACAACAACAGTGCTTTTTATTACTTGAGCATTTAATTTTGCTGAGTTGGTGTTGGACATTTGCAGTAAAACCCAACCCAACCCAACGCAACGCAACATTTTGGCCACATTTTCGAGCATCCCAGCAAACAGCAGCAAACAAAATTGGATTGGCTTTGAATACATTGTAGAATGCTTGCGCCAGTGAGGTGAGTTGATTGTTCAGATTTTTTGTTTTTTTTTCTCGAAAAATTGAATTGCATACCGTGTATGTTCTTTTGAAAGTGCCTAAAGTGTTTGCACACACAAATTTAATTAAATTGCACCTCGATGGTGCTGTTATCAGCAAACAGAGAGGCAAAAATGTAATTACAATTTATTCATTTTTCAATTACAATTGCAAAGTGTAAGTAAATGCCATAAATCAATTACAAAGCGTTTCGTGACATAAAAAATAAACACACAGACAATCAGACAAAGCACAACAGGCATAAAAACGGACAGTTTAACTAGGCCACAAAACAATCGGAAAAAGTGTGTAAAAGTATTCTGAGCAGGCAAAAACAACGACAGAAGAGGGGAAGGGGAAGGGTGGTGTAGTTCAAGTTTGATTGCTTCTATGGCTTGGCTTGAGGCTCCACTTCCTGCATTGTCGCATCCAAAAGCCGACGGCCAATGTAATTGAGCATTGTAAACCCACAATATACACAATATATATGTCTCTGTTGATGGGAACAGTAAAAATACTCAGCTTTTAACTGAAAATATCATCTGCAGCTCTTGCTAAATAGGAAATTGCAATTTCCATAAACAGAATTGCGTTGTGGTTGACTTAACCCTTATAGCAATCTATATACATATGTATATATATTTTTACAAGCATTTGTTTTGACATTTGCTCTGCCTTAATTCCAGCATTGATTACACAAATAAAGACCGACATTTGTTATTGGCAATTCTTTTGAGAGAGGCCAATGACAGTTGTTACAAATGTTAATATTGATAAATGATTGCGTTTATCTTTATTTCAACACTCTTTTGTTCCAACTGAGTGCTGACTTCAATGCTTCAGGATTATGTTTACTGTTAAGAGTATAATTCATGTATTTTGTTTACACTGCTCGGTATAAAGGGCAGATATTTTAAGTTCTTTCCTGTAATATAATTGTAGTTTTAAGGTCGAATGCCATAATTCGCCAATATGACGTCGCTAAACAATCTATTCTCACATTGACGGCACTGTGGAAAGAAATCTGTAAACAAAAATGCGGCTGAAATACGAAAAAATACCAACAAAAAGCAAAGAAACAAAAGCCCCTTAAAGCAACTCATGGGTAAATTGAACGGGAACGGGGAGCGGGCAGCGGGCAGCGGGGAACGGTCAGCAGCATAAAAACATAAGCAAAATAAGTGACCAGCCAGCCAGAAGAGGCGACTTGGTCAGCCGCTCCACAGTTCATTGGAATTTCTGTTGAATGTGAAACCAAATGGGAGCGAAATAGGGGAAACTGCCACGGGAGGCGTGGAGGATAGAACGAGAGAAACTTTGAGAGCACTTTTTGTATAGGCTTACATAGGCATAAAATGTGCTGTGCTGAGTCAAGCCAAAGAAGAGGTATTACATTCTATAGTATTTAATGTGAAAATATAAAAAACGAACAAACTGAGAAAATTGTTGCTCTAGTCTCTCTCGAAGAGTTAAATTAATTGGCTAAAGACCAAAATTTCTCTCGATATTCATTAAAGTCTGTTTATGTTTGTTTACACACACACACACACACACACATACGCCAGTGATCAGTTATATGGCTGCATGGCGCCCAAAAAAAAAAAAAACTGGCGCGCATAATGACGCGAAACTTGAGCACAAAACATAAGACACAAGAAGCTGAAGTTGAAGCTGAAGCTGAAGCTGAAACTGAAGAGTTTGTCGAAATTCACCACAAAAGCGATCTCAGTTTGAAATGAAGTTCTACAAGTTGAAACTGTGTGTATAAGAGAGCGTGCTGCTGAATTTGCCTCTATCTGCGGGTAACTAACTTGTTTTTCTAACCGAACCCGAATCCGACAGATACACAGAATTTCCTGCAACAGCAGCTGTGCCAATTTAATGACGTCAGGAAACGTTTCAGGCGTCGAGACACGTCAACTACTGCATCAAGCAGCAAGCTGCATCAAGCCATAGATCTGCGGCACTTGGCAGGTAGTAAATAGTAAAGGTAGAGGTGAAGGCGCCCAAGTGCAATAACTATTGAATTTCCCTCAACATTTCAACTGTGGCTTCACCTACAAATTCGCATTGTTTTGTTTTTTGAGCACTCTATTGGCAGTGAAGCATCAAAATTGACCCAGTTGTGTTCGATTGTTTCTAAGGCTATACAAAATTCCACGCCCAGAAAGAAAACTGTTAATTTTCTTTAATTTATCATTTTTGGAAAATATACAAGTTACCAAATTTATGCGAATTTACTTTACGAGT
Organism: Drosophila micromelanica; assembly: GCA_004143825.1. Taxonomy (NCBI): domain Eukaryota; kingdom Metazoa; phylum Arthropoda; class Insecta; order Diptera; family Drosophilidae; genus Drosophila; species Drosophila micromelanica. The sequence goes on from SCDY01000227.1 coordinate 8,779, forward strand.
AATGCGCGTAAAACACGAACAAATTAAATATTTTTGGTGGGTTTCGCGTTGGATTTAAGCGTTGACTTTATCCTGCCGTAGTCGGAGCCGTGCACGGAATTCAACTCAGAATTCCGTCGTGAAGATAGATTGAGTGCAAGCGCTGTGCAAGCAAATATTTAACAGTTAAAAATGAAAAATTGTTTGAATTTTGTTATTTCTGTTTTTCATTTTTCATTTATAAGAGAGCTGTTTATACTCACGGCTATGCCCGTATACAAGAACTGGAATACCGACAGACTTGGACTGGGCTTCAGGTTGCCACCACTTTAATTTCATAACTTTATACTTTTTGTTTGAAGGTATCCCTTTTGTGTTGTTGTTGCGGCAAAACTTTCAAGTCGCCGCGGAAACAAGCTAAAAAGCTTACAAAGTTCTTTTTATTTTTTGTTATTTAGAAGAACCACAAACTGAAAGTAGAATATATAGTACTTAGTGCCAAAACAATTAAAAGCAAAACAATTAGAAACGAAAAACAACAAGAAAAAAACATTTTATTATTATATTTGAATTTGGTCAATCTAACAATCCTTGTCTGGCATAAGATAACTTACCCCAGCACAATTTGCAATCGACATTTTCAGCACCGGACTCACTTTGGGTGCTGTCGAGTGCTATTTTAAGTCCGGCCTGCCGTTCGAACTGTTGAACTGATGCTGTAAAGTGTTTGGTGTTCATTATTTCGTAGTACCTATTAAAGTAATTTGCCACATTTGTCGCCGGTCATTAGGCGCTATTAAAGCGCAATCAGAACGATTCGACACCAGCTTGTGGGCCGTGGCCAATACTTGAGAATCAATTTGGGCAACGAAAAAGTTTGCCAAGTTTGTTGCTGCACGAAACCCTTTTTATTAGTTTCTTGGAGGCCAAAGCAAAAGTCTCACCGAGTTTCCATTTCATAAGGACATTCAGTCCACAGCAACGACATGATGTCGCGACATATATATATATATATATATATATATAGGTTAGTTACCACTCAACGCACACAGTTCAATGTACTCATCGAGTCTGAATATGGCACAAAAATGTGCTGATATTACTCAGTCAGTCATTCATATACATATATATATCTATATATATTTAAGAGGCGCAATGGAAATCAATACCTTGAACAGGCCCTCAACTACATTCAATTATTACTTTTTTATTTTTTAGTCAAGTTTGTTGTGGGGATCGCTTACATTTATTTTTTTTTCATTTCCACCTTCTTGTTACTTATGTGTTGTAAAGCAAACTGTTTTGGATAGAATTTAATTTGTATTCCAGCCCTCGGCTTCCAGTTTAAAGCATGGAAATTTATTTTTGCATAATGGGAAAAGTTTTACACTTCAGTCATGATTTGCTTTTCTTCTGCTCGCAGCATTTCATTTAATGCAGCGGCCAAAAGACGTGCCAGTCCAAAGGGGTGGGGCACGATGACGCGGCCCGTCCGTCCGTCCGTCCAATGGGGCAGAGCTGGGCGACATCGCCGCGAGTCGAGTGGTAAACTTTTTGCCCGAGTCTCGTTCGGGAATTCTGCTGAGAACTCAACTTTCTGCGTTCTTTTTTTGCCGAAGACAAAGGTGCGGACGGTTGTTTTTTTCCTCGTTGCCATTATATTTATATTATATACTTACATAAAAGATTGTTTTTTTTTTTGCTGTTGATTATAAGAGTGCTTGGATGATTACAAGATTTGTATTGACTATTAAAAAAAGGAGCGACGATTTGTACGCTCTTGGGGTTAAAGCTCAATTATTGAATACACTTTTCGGGCTACGGGAAACAAGGAAAAAAAGAAAAGACGGATTGAAAAAAGAATTTTATGCAAGCATCGTAAAAATGTATAGTATAAAAGCTTAAAAAGTTTACTTTTTGACTGCTGGTAGAAAAGTTGGGGTTAGCTAAGAGTTGACTTTGGCAGTCCTTGCGAGGCGAGGCGAGGCGACTTCCTTCCGCCTTTTTCTTTTATAATATAATACTTGTTCGTTTGTTCGTCGTCGTTCATTTTAGCAGCACAAATAATAACAAAACTTTTATTATTAATTTTTCTTAATCGAAATGCCGCAATTAAGCATGAAACATAAAACTTTTCTTCCCATCCTTGATGCGACTATTCTTCTTCATATTTTATTCTTTTCCTTTTTTCATTTCCTTCCTTCGCTTTCCTCTAGGTTTGCTTGTGGCACTTGGATTGACGCTTGAACGTCTATTGTGGCCCCCAAAACCCCGCCCCCGCACATCCCTCCCAGCCACAGTTAGTGTTCTGTTGATTTCTGAAATAATTTTTTACTTTCATAATTTGAGAAAAATATTTCGAAGAAAAACTCAGCGAGTTTGGGCACAAAAAAAAAAAAAAACAAAACAGAGTAAAGAGAACGAACGAAGCAAACTTTGTTAAGGAATTTAATTGCTGCAAAGTTGAGTTTTCCGTAAAATGACGCTGCGTTGGTAAAATTGCAAAAAAAAAGACAAAAAAGAATTGTAAGTCGGATAAGTGAGAATCGTGTGAAAAAAGAAATTCAAAGGGGAATTTGTGCACTGTCATTAAAGGGTGGGCTCATTAGGCGGCCATGCAATAATGACAAATAAAGAAAATAAATGCCAGTGAAATTAAACAATTCATTATTGAATTGAATCGCTGGCCCTATATTTGTGTGCGACAATGCCCAGCGACAACAGTGGCCAACAAAGCAGCCATTCTGTCTGTCTGTCTGTTTGTCCCCAAGTTTGAATGAAAATTTTGTTGCGTAATAGCCTTTGAAAGGGCGATGATAAAAGTGAAAACTAAATGAGAAGCAGAAATTTATTGTTAATAATATAATTGAGCAGCAATACTATTGCTACCTAAGCTGTTGCTCTTGCTCTTGATGAGGATACATATTTTTGTATTGTCCGACTGTTCAAAAGTTTTGCCTTCGGACGGACGGACAGACAGACAGACAGACAAAGGCCATATAATTTCCTGGCAAGCCAGAGCCGCCTGTCGTCCTCCCGTACAGCTATTTATGCACACGCCAATAGGGAGCCAGCCCTGGACTCTGTCTCCATTTCGAACAAATTAAATTTGAAAGCGTGGGCCCGTTGCCAGTCATTAGACCATTACGGCCTGCGCCTGGTCTACCCTGATGTGCTTTGGGCTCTGCTCCGCACAGGAACCCGCAAACATCCTGTTGATGTCAGCAAATTTTATTTATTTGTGGTTCGTGTTGTATTACAACATTTTAGAGCAATTAAAATTGTACAATGGCCCATGCTCGTCGTCCCATTCCCACTCCCATTCCTATTCGCCCCCTTTTCGTTCCCGACAGCACGGCTGCTGTTTGCATGACCTATCCTATCCCGTACGGCATCTTTTACTTGTTTTTTTTTTTGGCGCATTTCTTTTTCGAATTTTTAGCGTAAGTGCCTTTCTAATGATATATTGACTTTGCTGCCACCCGGAATATTTCCATGGTACAACTTACCTAATGGCCGTAAATAGCTGCTGGTCGGACTTAATTGTCTCCATGGGACCGCGACATTTTGTTAGATTAAATATTAGTATCTGTTTTAATGGCTATTACTTTTATCCATTGCATCTTCTTTTAGGCATCTCCGCTCACATTTTCTCAGGTAATCATAACTGCAGGATCAGGTGGGCAGCTCCCAAACAAATGTGCGCTAATTATATAAATTGTAAGGGTACAAAATGTGGGAAAAGTGTCTGTCCGTTTTATTATTTAAGAGATAGAATTCGCAATGCGGCAACAATGGAAGTGAACAAGATAATTTAAGACGACAACAACCGCAGTGTGGATGGTTCCATTTTTGTTTTTGTTAGTTGTTGTTGTTGGTGCTATTGTTATTGTTATCCTTGCTGTTTTTTTGTTACAAGCTTACACTCTTTATCCCCAACTAAAATGCAGCGAGAAGAAGCAGGCGACCTATTTCATTAAAGTTTTAAGGCGAAAACGAAAACAGAGCAATTTTTAGTTCTTCTGTTGCCGATTTCATTCTTGTGCTTCTTCTTGGTACATATATATATATACTTTTATTTTTGGGACATGCACAAGTGTACACACGTATGGCCTCGCCTGCCAACACAATAAGCAAAATTGTACAAATTCTGTTTTGTACTTAAGAGCGCTCGACAACACACCAACTACTATATAGTATATATATATACATACAAGCAGACAAAATGTCTCAAGGCGTTGTGTGAGTATTAGAAAAGGGGCTGAGCTCGACAGCCACTCGCAGTTATTAAAGTGAAATGCCGTGATGCAATTTTTTGTTGTTGTTTCTGGGCCACGCCCCTTGTGTTGTTTGATTTTGAAGATGTTGTGCACAACACATTTAATTCGCTTCTCGAGCACAATAATCTACACAAAATGTACAATTTAGCCACAAAGCTCTGCAGCAAATTCCTGATGTAGTTTCGTGAGTGCAGCAAAAAAAAACAAGAAAATGTGGCCCATTGAGAGATTTTTTAATTAAAAGTCCTTTTGGCCTGGTAGCGCTCTCATGTAAAGTAGGTCTTTGAATGGGATACAAAGATAATGGGCACAGGCTGGTAATGCATCGGTTGCCCAATTGACCGCTGTCCAGTTTTTGCTTCAGTGTGCAGTCAACCAAAAGCTTTTACTCATCACCGCATCCGGATCCGACTCTTTGGAAATGGTGAGCAGCAGGCGCAGCAAAGATAGCGGAAACGGATGCCATAAAGTGCTGCCATCACGCAGAGCACACACATATATATATATATATGTGTATATAAAATGGCGGCGCATCAACGTCAACTCATTGGAATGCGTTCCATGGCACACAGCGAGATGATTGCTGGTCGCCCACCTCTGGCCTGGCATCATCAACACACACACACACACACCCACACACACGCACACACACACACGTTTTAATGACAACGATGTGGCCGAAAATTTAGTTATGAGTCTCATGGCAGTGACAAACATGCACCACACACAACCGTACGCAAGGCCAACCAATCAACTGATTTAGCATCCACATCCTAAGCCTATCCACCAACACACTCATTGTATTTGGCCCAGTTCATTCAATGATTGCCCCACACACACACACACACACACTCACACATTTAGAATGGTTTGCATTTGGCTACGTGTAGCGGCAAATGCAATTCGTTTGCTGATTTCTCATTGTTGGCTGCCACGACAACAAAGATGGCCGCCACACAGTTGCCATCAAATGCGAAGTCCTCTCCCCTCCCCCCCCTTTCTCCTCTTCTCTGCCCGTTCATCGGTCGACATCCGGCGTCCATTATGCGATGTTCGAGCTCAACTTGAGCTGATTTACAAATGAAATCATACGCCATGGCGGGTTTTTCGGTAATGAAAATTCAGCCATAAGGGAAATCATTTTTCCGGCTTTTGTTCTATTTTAGTTGGCTCTGTGCCGTGCACGGTCGCATTGGTGCCTGTTTGTGACCAGATCGCCTAATCTGATTTTACCCAACAGCTGACTGCTTTGTGGGCCTTTAGTTTTGATGGGTTTGGGCCGGGGCCAAAAGCTTCGTTGGTAATACCCCACTACTCAGAGTGCACACGTCTCGTAAATAATTTTCATTTTAATAAACTTGTCAAAAAAGTTTTAATAATGCTTGACGTTATTAAAATTCACACGTCATGCCAGAACGATTTAAGCCGACGCATGAGCCATGCAGCAGCATCCTGGAACGTGCACGTATGCACATTTCTCTCACACACTGTATCGTTATTACTATTATTTTTTGTTCGTATTGTTGTCATCAAGTGTTTTACACTCTTTTTTGAGGAAAATTAATTTGCAACATATTCAGATTGAGCAGCATTCAGCAGTGTATTCAAAGTTCGGTACGTTGGAAATTTTTGTTCAGTCTGTTGTTATTTTGTACGGCCTGTTTAACACTCTCTCTGTCTCGGTGGGTATTAAGTTATGCATTAAAAGATCACTAATGACGTTTATATACAGCCGCCAGAGACGCGCACAAAGGTAACCACAAAGCCCCAAGCTCAGAGCTCAGAATTGAAAATTTAGCGTAACGAGTCTTCTCTTCTGTAACAGCCCCCAGCCCCATGACTGGGTGTGTGTGTGTGTGCAAACTCGAGGTACTTAATTGCAGTGGCAACATTTAATAAAGCTAAAGCAAAGATTTGCGCTCCTAACCTCCCGCCACCGTCCTCCCAACCCCACGGTGACAAAGCAGGCGAGCAAAATTCATTACAAAAACGCTTTTCCTGCGATTTTAAATGTGCCGAGTTTGCTCTGTGTGTGTGCGTGTGTGTCTGCATGTGTGTGTGTGTGGAATTTTTATGCTGATGCTGATGTTTATGCTTATATTCGGGTTTGCCTAGCTATGTATTTGTACGAATTCCGAGGGTGCAAATTTAGCGCTGTTAAGTGTAACACCAGGAGTTTTTCTTTTTAGAGGTAAACCTAAAGCAAAATTCCTTTTAAAGCATTTCAAATAATTTAATTAAAAATACCTTTTTGGCAATATTCTCGGCTAACCGTGGCCATAAACGCCCAATGTTGCCAATTGTGTGCAGAATCCCTATTTAATTAACTACTCAGCACACAGGAACCCACATATAACACCTAGTCCTAGATCTTCAGATACTTCTCAACTATACAACAATGGCCCAACATGAGGCTGAACACAAGTTTTACAGCGCAAAGTTTAAGTGCCAAACGGCGTACGGAAAACTTTTTGCTATTTATATAGGCGCACAGCGCAATTTTATAGGTCTGTCTTTGTCTTCTGGCTCAATCCGCAAAATGGTTCTCCTTCTACACCTTTTTCTTATCTGTTTGTCTGCCTTGTAGCTACAACCTATTAGCCGCTTAGTGTTGTGTGTTTGTCTGGGTTGGCTGCTCAAAGGTACGAAGAACTTTGCTTTATTAATTTGTCCGACACGCTTAGCAGCTAACAAGTTAGAAGGCTCTACCAGGATATACACTGAACCCTGGGATCTGTCGTGAAAAAGCATTTGTAACACCCTGGCAAATTAACGCACATAAATTAATATAATTGTGATACTTGGAATTCATAAACTAGCTTTTAATCATGAAGAAGAAGATTCCTTCTGCCTGTTAAATACCATTTAAAAAAAACTATTTACATATTTTCAATGGGGTTCAGTGCACCAGTTTCAATAAAGAGCACCCAGATCTGTCTGAGGACAATCAATAAAAGCTATAAACCACTTAAATGTATTTTCCGCTTTCGTCCCACAGATGACGCCACTGCAGGTGAGAACGATACGTTAGGCGGCGTTGACTATGGGACCAGAGGCATGGGCGTGTGTGCGGACCCTGGGTCTTATCGATGGTGTCAGGCATTAAGCCGGTCGCGTTCGTCGTGCGCCACAAACACAAATCAATCGACAAGAGAGCAACAACAACAGCAACAACAACAACAACAGCAGTCGCATCAACAATCGGACTCAATCAGCGAAAGTGCCACAGCAGAGCAGCGGGGAACAATCGCCGGCGTACAATTCACAGCAAAGAGAGCTCCGAGGATTCAGCTCGCAACGAAGGAAACGCTGACGTTCACAGTGAAAGCAACGAAAGGAAGACACCAGGACGAGGACGACGACGTCGAAGAGGACGTCGAAGGCTCCGCCAGCGGCAGAACTTGCCACGTCAGCAGCGGATCAATACAGACTCTGAAATTTGTACTGATTTGGCTGCTTGCCGTGTTGGCAACAAATGCGCAAGCTCACAATATTCCAGGTAAGTGGGGCTTTTTTTTTAAATACGATTGAAAACAAAATGGGCGAAATCAACCGTTTGAACGCATATCGGTCATACTATTATATGTATATATTGGCATGTGTGTGTCGATTAGGCAGAGCACTCTGTGATGTTTTCGCTTATATTCCGTTTTTATTTGGTATTCACGCAAATTTAATGGTGCACAATAAGCGGCTTACGTGCGGGCAAAGCTGATTACATTTGGCAATTAGTTGACAGTTAGTCTGTTAGCCTGTTCGCAAGCTCGGCCGGATGGCTGTCAAAATTATAAGCAACAAAATGTGTATATAGTATGTATATGCATGTTAATACTGGAATTGAAGGCAACCGGGAAGTTGTCGCCGGACAGACGTGACAGCCACTTGGGCATGTTATTTCCAAAAAGTAAAAAACAAAAAAAAAACAGTTTGCGACTGGTTCGTCCTGGATGCCTGCTTTAATGTACCGTAAAGTTTTATAAATGAATTAAATTAATTTAGCCGAAAATTGAAAATCCGCTTGGGATTTCTATAGCAGCCAACGGATGGCTGCTTCGTGCGCGGTCGAAAGGTCAATTGCCAAGTACGCCCACTTGAAAGTGGGTGGCAGGCAGGCCTAAGATGAGTTCGGGGGGAAAGAAATTGTATTGGTGTACTGGTGGCAAGCACAGTTAGTTGCAGCCAGGCCAACGACTCAACGATGAAAACAAAGTCGGCTGCTGAATAACTTAAGGCAAAGTCGGCAAGAGGACACCATGTGCCAGGCAGGACATTTTAAATTGTATAATGAGACCACTTTTGCATGTTAACGTAATCAAAAGGCGCGACAAAAAATACCAAACACCAACGGAAAGAGAGGCTCGAGGCTTGCGTGGGTAACTGCTTCCTGCTACTCTCGAGTGGCTAAAACGACCTGTCTGCAGCCGCATCAAAGGGCAATAGTCGCTCAGGAGGGCTGACTGTACAGTACACACTTATTTGTTGTTGTTTTCTGTTCATTTTCATGCTGCTATTCATGCAACGGAGGGGGGTGCCACACCACTTTACTTTCAATGGGCCAAAGTGGTGCTTAAGCTGGCCAAGTTAACAAAAATTTATGCAAATGCCAAAGTCAACAAGCGTTCATTGCATTAAACGAAAGGAGACAAAGAAACATCGGAGCCAGCGAGAATGACTGATAAAGTGTGTGAGCGATGGGACAGGGAGACAGACACCAGCTGACAGCGAAGGCCTGCAGTTGAGCAGGTCCTGGCCGGGCTGACAGGCTACGTCTCTCTGGCTTTCCCTTTTGGCTCTGCGCATGTCTACACGCCCACACATTGGGCGTGAAATATGCATATGAACTTGATTTTTCGCTTTTACAAAGTAGCTCGGCAACAATACAAACGCTTCGAGTTTAATTAGGCAAATTCAAATATCCAAAATGGGCAATTGAATGGCTTGCTGCGCCACATCTGGCAATAACAATAGCCATGTCAAAAGCCGCTTGTTAACAAGCTCAGTCCATCCTTAACTATCCCTGTGCCCAGGACGAACCTCAATTGCAGCAATTTTGGCAATTAAAGCGTTGCATAAGTACACACACAAATAATGCGGGCGAGCTTGACACATGACCAGAGATTACGGGGTGGTCGGGGGGAGGGTGACGGGGGGTGGGGGGGAGGGAGAGGGGCCATCACTTCAAGTGTTGAAGTGTCGACTGCAGTCGACAATCACCTCGACAACGAAACAGGCAGCTGACAGACGCTAATCAAATGTCACGTATCACACGATGGATGGATAAAATTGGAAAACAAGCAAATTGGAAAAAGTCTTTTTTCACACACACACACATACACACACACACACAACGAGTGTCAACGTGTAAGATGGACACCTGACCGTTCCAATAGTGAGTTTTTTATATCCATCGCATAACAGGTAAATCATCAAGTGAACGTCATAAAAACAGCAGATTGGTAACTGTGACCTCGATACCCTTTGAAAATAGTGCTGAACAAGCTTGCTTGCCACAATTAATAACCTATATATTCGCTGAGTTCATCTGAATAGTTGCAACTGCGAATATATCAGTCAATGGCCTCCACTTGACTTGTGACCGATTCCATTCAAAAACGCAATCCGCTATCCTGCTAAAAAAAAAAAGAGACCCTTAATAGCACTGCATCCATTGCATCCTCGACTGTCGTCTACAAAAGAGGCTTCTTCACCACATAGAAAATACCTCAGACCCGGTGCCGAATACCGGAGCGGGCAAATGTCAAGCGAACTTTGTAAATCGTGCAGAATGTCACGTAAACATCGAAGCACGGGGATAACAGACACACAGGACAGACACAGCACAGGACAGGCATTGGATGGATTGGGATGCGGCCTAACGATTGGCTGTATTATGGGTGCGGCACGTGTAGGAGGATTCCTCAATAAGCAAGAGATTGAGTGCACGCAGATTGCGCATCAGGTCAGCGAAACTTTGGAGACATCAATCAATCGATGTCAAAGGCTGTCAACCTAAAGTCTAGTGGGTGAATGATGTGAATGTTCATTGTGTTTTCATTCGGAGGAACACACAAGTATATACTTATATTATAGTCAAGTAATACTAAAGTTTATTTTTTTGTTCTTTTCGATTTATTTGCAGAGGATGCTGTGCACATCACGGCTATATTGGGCGAGGGAGTCGTCTTCAATTGTCACGTTGAGTTCCCCAACGATCATCCGGTGCCGTATGTCCTGCAGTGGGACAAGAAGGTGAGCGAAACGGTACGATATCACAGATAAAATTTCTTCTCTAAACTCTCTTTTTTATATTGTTGTTTGATACGCAAAAAGCTAAAGAAAGTAAGAAACAATGATAGACAAAGTCGATGAAAGCGCGACAAATGTAACACAGTAAACCAAATACTTACATATCAAGCTATTCAACGTTTTCGAAACTCTTTACCTAAATACCCACTTACATACTTACTACTACTACTACTACATGAGCATCCCTTAACTAATCAAATTTTTTTGGTTGGTTTTTTTCTCTTTTACTATTCGGTTCTATTTTGTTTAGTTCGATTTGATTTTCTCAAGTTAATTTACCAAGTTTGACAACTGTATTTATTGCCAAGTAGCCCAAGAGCCAGCTTTAGCTCTACAGTGCGTATGCGTAATAACCGAAATTGTTGTAACTTAGGCGTAATTTATATTTTCTTTTTAGTCAATAAATTGATGATTATTTAAGCTTTTTGCTACTGCAATCAAATATAACACTATTGTTAATGCTGATGTTGTGTTGTCGACAATTCGATATAAAACAAATAGCTTGAGATGGAAATAATATATATTTATATATATGTGTATTATGTGTTGCTCGATTCGGCGGTTTGCCTTTAAGTTACATATGATTTCTTAAACATATCCTTAACGTTCTTTATTTTGATTTACAATTGTCGCCAAGGTGCAAATAGCTAATCTAAAATAAGCTTATCGGCAAAATCTCATTAAGTGCCAAAGCGGAAGCAGATTTTTAACTTCTCGCTTTAGATATTCCACAAAACTGAGAATCATAATTACACCAAACACACACAATTTTCAACACTGACAAGAGTATTTTTGCGGCAATAAGAAATAACAAAATCCTTAAAATAAATTAAAATAAAAGCAAACAAATCAGACCAAAGAGAGCGAAAGAGAAGAAAAATTCACATAATTCATTTTGTTCAAAACAACTCGTTCGCAAAATCGCAAAATCGAATTAAATATATACAAATCTGTAGCCGTTCACCGCTAAAAAAATTCAATTAGCCGCAATAATTGATAGAAAACCAAGAAAAAACATATGTAGCCACATTCTAAAGATTTTAGTGCAATTTATAAAACCCCTGCACCAAGGCTAGAATATTAAACATTTTTTACTATAGAGTTTGACGGAATTATGAAAATGTTTTTGTTTAAGCATATCATAAAGTAAACCAAATTACAGAACCATTACGTACTTCCGTTCAACTCTATTTAAACAAAAGTTCTCGAAAATATATTTTGTTTTTCACTACAAATGCCAACTCACAAGCCACCTTCACCTTCCACCTTCCACAAGAGCACTGCAAATTCCTTGAAAACGTAGCTAACAGTAAGCTACGAATTAATTTCCATTACCCAAAAATAGAGCAACGAAATGTGCGGCAATTCACCGGCAATGGCTGCCATTTGCTTATGCAAATGATTTTTAAAGAGCATGCGAATAATTCATATTAAACTTGTTTTTATTCAAATTAGTTGTTTCGTTTCAAATTATACCGAATATGATTTACATATGTTGTAAGACCTGTGTAAGAGCAGCATGCATTGCATAACAATTTTGTTGAACCAACCTGAAACTGGACTCGATTCTATTTATATATATATATATATATATATATACCAAGTTAGTGCATTAGTTAGGTGAGCTTATTAAGAAAATGCAGCTGAGGGAAGGTCACCTCAAGGAGCTTACTTTCATAATTTAAAGCGCGCCTAAGCCGCTGCAAGCCGATAAACTAACTTTATTGTAGCTGTTTGATAGCGAAGTTAAACCGAGCAAAAACTAAGAAAAACCGCAAGGATAATAAAGTAGAAATGTAGACGCTGTGGCTGCCCCTGATGTTGATGGCAGACGCTGACGTCAACGCCGTCCTTTGAGCGTTGAGCGGAATAATGCAGCTCAACTTGCTGCCACGAAACCCAGAAGCACTGTATAAATACACACATACACACACACACACACACACACACACACACACACACACACACACACATACACATTTATCTCCATTCGTGTGTGCGTGAATCCAACTGTTTGTTACCGTACTTGTGTTTGTGCCTTTGGACAGATAACGTCGCTTCTTTGCGGACCAAGTTAAAAGTTTTACAAGCATTTTTAATGCCAAACGAAGTTATAAGTACTGCAAAAAGAAAGTTTATGTTTTGCTGCGATAAAAATAAACACGCATACGGTAAAACAATTCCATAGTCGGCCGGGTCGCTCGCATTCAGAATATATGTGTGGCCGGGCAACAGAACGGCAGTAATGGTAGCGAATTAAAGGGATTAACATGGCTTTAGCTTTTAATTTATACGAGTCTCTGATCTGGTCTGGTCTGTGCGTTTTCTGTATAGTGTGCGTTATAAAATACAATGAAGCACAGCAACAAAAAAAAAAAAAATAATAATAATAAAGAAAGAAAAAAAACGGAGCCGTGTAACGTTTCATATCGTGTCGTGTCGTATCGTCATGACTACATATTAAAGTGTGGCCCACATTTTGTGTTGCCTACTTTTGTGGGCATCTTCCTTTAAAAGGCCGCTTTCAATCTGCCTACAGACTACTGCGAATATCTGGAAGGGAAACGTTGCCTTAGTTGCAATCTAAATTAATTGCTACTGAATAAATTAAGCGGAAAAATGTTTACCGAGTCAACTTATGACGCTTCTGCGAGTGCGAATATTAATTTTGGCGCCCGCTCGACTGTCTGCCAGCCCAGCCACGTTGGTTGCGCTCTAATAAATATGTGTAAGCTACCGAATGCCTTTCAGAAGGCAAAGCTGCGTCGAGCCTCCATCTAGCGGTATTCTGGGTCCCAGGACGTCTTCGCTGCGTCCTGTGTGTGTGTCGTGTGCCAAAGCAAATTATTTCATATATCAGCTGAGAAAATGATTAAAACGTATATAATTAAGTTATAACAAACGAGGCGAGACGACGCCTGTCAGCCCATAAATCTGCATAGTATAATTACAAAAATAAATCGATTAACTTTGATGATGCCACAATCGGACGTATGATTAACACGCCCACCAATTACTTCAACAAAAACAATTATCTGCTGCCACTCTCCAAATACATATATGAGACACTTTAAATCATCCAAGTAATTTGTGTGAGAGAACTTCATGATCTGTCTAAATCGAAATCGAAAATAGATGCTGCCACTGTGCCTTTAAGCAACAGCAACAGAATAAACAACAAACAGAAATATATTTTTTCGGGCTTAGTAAGAGGTGCCGGAGGTGGACAGGGAGAATGCACGTTGACCCCAATTCTCGTTGCTTGCCTGAAATATTTTACATGCACAATTTTTATCTGCCCCCCCTTCCCCCGAAGCTTGAATTTTGAACAGTATCTCTGTTTGTGGGCCTTGTTGTTTTCGTTTGTTGTTTGCACATGATTTATTGTTGCCCGGATCTGCTCTGCCTCTGCTATATGGTGTTGATGGGCATGCAACTAGGACGCCAACGGGGGGGTTGGGGAGAGTGACGGACTTGAACTACACAGTTGGCCCGTTGCTCTGACAATCTTTGATACATTTTTTGTTGTTGTTTTTTTTTGTGCTCGTTTTTTTCCGGTTTCGCCTTTTTTTTTTAAATTAAACCCCACTCGAAGTGCGTGTCACATACAATTTAATTTTGACAGGGTTTAGTAGTTTTAAAATTTGCCAGTTGACAATATAGCGATTAATTCAACATAAACTGAACAAATTTTTGTATGCATGTAAATATGATTTTGGTTTAACAAATACAAGAATTTATTAGCATGCACCAAATGATTGTCTTTTTTAAAAAACTGCATGTTTTTATTATATTATATTCTATGTACTCGTGTCAGAACTTAACGTATTAAAATATAAATCGTTCATGTAAATATTCATTTTATGAGTGCTCATTCCATATATTTACTTTTGTTTTATGTGGTTCACAACTATTCGATGTGAAGTGTTTTGTAAAAATGTTCCAATACATTTATATAGTAACCAAAAAAAAACTATTATCTTGAAATCAATATCAGAATTGAAAGTCAAATAATACCAGAAATTCATTTATCGATCTAATCCTTTACTCTTTATGCGTTCAACACATCCGAAACACAGGGCTCCGATCTACCCATATATATCTGGTATGAGAGCTATCCGGAACACATTGAGGAGGGCTACAAGGGACGCGTGTCGCGTGTGTCGCAGGACTCGCCATTTGGCTCCGCGTCTCTTAACCTGACCAGCATTCGGGAATCGGATCAGGGCTGGTACGAATGCAAGGTCGTATTCCTGAACCGTGATCCCAAGCAGCATAAGAATGGTACATGGTTCCACTTAGATGTACATGCACCGCCACGTTTTAGTGTTACTCCAGAGGATATTATATATGTTAATTTAGGTGAGTTCACACACACACACACACACAAATGTCAAATCATAAATAACAACCGAAAAGCGGGCCCAAAAACTTGTCAAACTCGACCATCCTCATATTTTGGCCAAGTAATTTGCTACCATCTACCACCGGCTAAATGACGTTTCACAGATTAAGTGAAAGCAGGCTCCACAGGACATGGACATGGCACTTTTGACTGTGTCAAATGGCCGGCAATTTGTTGCAGCGCCCGAATGAGTCTGTCACCTTGAAATGAACTATGGGTAATATATTTATGTGCAAGACCTCCTCTCCATCGCACAAGGTTCACTCAAGCGTCAATCGCAAAAAGTGAGCTACACTAAGCAGACAAAACTGAGCGAGAAAAGTGCCGAGAAAGTGCGTGCTGGAGCTACTTATGCGCACTCATTTGTCATCTTTTGAATGGCCTCCCAAAAATAATTTACAAAAATCGATAAGCCTTTATGTGTGTGCAATCGCCAGCCAAATCGAATTTCCGTCGCTTAATCAAAGTTAAAATGTTTACGCTCAGCCCCTTGGACCATCCAAGGGGCACACAGAGAACAATTCGAAAGCCAAACAAAAGACGGCGACTGCGCCGGAAATGCGTCAAGAGAAAATGGCGCTGCAGCGCATAAATCAGACAGCCCTGACGGTTTGTCAGCCAATTCAGGCGGCACAAAAGCACAGCAGCAAAAACCCAACAACAAAGTACCAACAACAATGCTGGCATTGTCTGCGACAAATGGCGGCCGTAAGGACGAATAAGAATGCGAGTAGTTAGCTGGCAAGGCAGAAGGTGCATACAGAGTTCCCTGACAGGGCTGACAGGGCGACCCGACCATTAAGTGGAAGATGGGCAACGCAAATGGCAGGCTGGCATGCAATTTTAAGTGTGTACAACTAGAGTGAATGCGAATGCGAACACGAATAAGCTGCACAGTTGTCGGTAGTTACCCTATTAATTTGACGCTTTTGCTTTGTCGCTGCATTTGGCGCGTGTTTCATTTGGTTTGCTTGCAGGTGACTCAATTATACTCAATTGCCAGGCGGATGGCACACCAACTCCAGAGATACTTTGGTACAAGGACGCCAATCCGGTTGATCCGTCGCCCACGGTGGGCATATTCAATGATGGCACCGAGCTACGGATATCAACCATACGCCACGAGGACATCGGAGAATACACTTGCATTGCACGCAATGGTGAGGGACAAGTCTCCCATACGGCCCGCGTTATAATTGCGGGCGGCGCTGTAATAATGGTAAAAACCTATAAACAAATCACTTATTTATGAGAATAATCAATCGAATATTTGCAAATAGTTCATAAACAGACAATTGAAAAGTTAATATTCAACTTAGCGCAAACTAAAAGTAACAACAAGAAAATTCCTTTAAATTATTATAGTTAACCCAAACGATTGAGGAAATATTGGTTGGCCCTAGAAGTAGTAATAATATGGGTTTTCATATCACATCCCTAAAATTGAATTCTTATCACTATCTTAACTATAATTTCCTATTTCTATACCCAAAAACCTTCCGCACAAAAGGATAAAGGGGCGCATGATAAAAATACGCAAACAAAATACAAATTGAATGCCATCAATGAAAAATTTACTATAAGAGTAAGTTTTTAACCAACTTCACACTCGTTTCGTGCATTCTCTGGCATACTTTCTGTTCCTCAAATCCGTTAAGCGCTTTTACATTAACCAACCAATTGCTTTGTCAAACACAAGAGCCCAAACATGTCTAAAACCAAACTAATCATCAAAAAATGTTTCTGATGGCTTGAGCGAAAACAAAAAAATAAAAAACAACATCAAATCGCATCAGTACCCATCAGAGCAGCTCAAAACTGAACCCGTCCCCAGGCACGCAATTTTCGCACGTGAAAACACCAGAGACCAGCAGCCCAAAAAAATAAAACGCCATCAGTTTGGGGGGGAAAAAAAGAAAATACAGCCCCAAAACGTGGGCAAGAAAAAAGAATGTTGCAAGCGTGCAACTTTTTATGTGCCCCCATGCGCAGGGTTGCGAACTGAGCTGGCTTTGTGCTGGTCGGGCCCGCATGTAAAGCTCGTCTCGTTTTACAATCGAAAGAAAGCCAACATAAGTACATAGCGACGCCCACACACACACACATGACATGGTCATTCGTCCGGTCTCAGCCATGCTTCCAAATGCGACTTCCGCTCTACCCCCCACCTGCCACCCACCTTCTATTTACCATGTGCATGCAAAGAGTTATACATGCATATACACACACACATAAAGAGTAACATATGTGCATGTGTACTTGCCACGCTATACACACACACACACACACACATATATACGTACACATATCTGGCGTCGAAAATGAACAGCATACTTTTGTGGGCGCTCCGCTAATGCATTTGCATTCTGGGTATTTACAGTTAGCCAAGAGAAAAGAGTGAACGCAAACACACATGAGCAAAATATTGACGTCTTTAATAGTTTGAACTTTGGCCTTTTTTTAGCTAGCAAGGCTAGTATGCAGTTCGGTCAATAACTGCAGTTGTGCCGCAAGAAATTTGAAATTGTTTTTCCGCTAAATTTTTAAAGGAAATATAAAAAGCATTTATTTTGAAATATTTTTTGTAATAACCACAATCAACTGAAATTGGAATAAATTCTATTAAATTGCCTCAGCGAGTTAACCGTTAAATAAACCAAGAAGTTTTTAATTCAAATGCACTGATGCAATTACTAAAGGCAAAAATGGAACGAGTCCAAAATGTTGTCGTTGACATTTGATTGACAAGTTGTCAGAAGCAGTGTCAGGATAAATAAAAGGAACATTTTGTAGCTGTAGTTGTCACAGCAAAAATGTCAATTTTTTTTCTAAGGGGTAGAGTAAAATCGATGACGTGAAAACTACTACTAAAAAAAAAAAGAAAATTGGGAGTAAAAAAGCGTAACATGTTCACATTGGTCAATGCATACCATGATTTGAATTAGTCAACAATCAACACTGCCTCAGCCGGACCCCTGACGATTGTTTTTTAACTGAACTGTGGCGTATTTTTGCTGCCTTTACCCGTGACAGGTGCCGCCCACCAATCAAACGAAACTCGAGGGCGAAAAAGTGATATTCTCGTGCGAGGCTAAGGCCATGCCCGGCAATGTGACAGTGCGCTGGTTCCGTGAGGGGTCGCCGGTGCGCGAGGTGGCCTCCTTGGAGACGCGCGTCACCATACGGAAGGACGGCTCGCTGATCATCAATCCAATCAGTGCGGACGATTCGGGGCAGTATTTGTGCGAGGTGACCAACGGCATTGGAGATCCCCAGAGCGCTTCGGCCTACCTAAGTGTTGAATGTGAGTTCAACTCAAATTTCATTTCTTCATCCTATTGAAAGAGAGATGATTTTTCTCCGTGCAGATCCTGCCAAAGTGACCTTCACGCCAACCGTGCAGTATCTGCCGTTTCGGCTGGCCGGCGTCGTGCAGTGCTACATCAAATCGAATCCGCAGCTGCAGTACGTCACCTGGACGAAGGACAAACGCCTGCTGGAGCCGTATCAGATGAAGGACATCGTGGTAATGGCCAACGGTTCGCTGCTCTTCACGCGTGTCAACGAAGACCATCAGGGCCGCTACACGTGCACCCCGTACAACGCGCTGGGCACCCTGGGCGACTCCGGCGTTATGGAGGTCCTTGTGCGCAAGCCGCCGGCATTTACCGTCGAACCGGAAACGCTTTATCAACGCAAGGTCGGCGACAGCGTCGAAATGCACTGTGACGCCGTCGAGGCGGAGGGCACCGAGCGGCCCACGATTAAATGGCAGCGCCAGGAGGGCGAACAACTCTCGGATTCGCAGCGGAATCGTGTCAAAATATCTGGTGGCAACATCACCATTGAGAACTTGCGACGCGAGGACTTTGGCTACTATCAGTGCGTGGTCTCCAACGAGGTGGCCACCCTGATGGCCGTCACCCAGCTGGTCATCGAGGGCACCCAGCCCCACGCACCCTACAACATAACCGGTAAGGCCACGGAGTCCTCCATCACGCTGCAGTGGCTGCCCGGCTACAGCGGCGGATCGGAGTACAAGCAGGACTACACGATTTGGTATCGGGAGGCGGGCGTCAACGATTGGCAGACGATATCCGTGACGCCATCCGGCAGCACCCAGGTGACCATCAACGGGCTCGCCTCCGGCACCAGCTACGAGTTTCAGGTGGTTGGCCGGAACGTGCTCGGCGACGGGATGATGAGCAAAGTGATGACCGTGCGGACACTGGGTGAGTGCTCTTCCAAATCCTTTAGCGCTTATTCCAGTTAATTGCTTTGGTTTTGTTTTTGCTTTTGTTTTTCTCCCGAAATCTCCAATTGATTTTGTTTATGGGTTTTGTTTTTGGTTTTTGTTTCAAATGTTGCTCTGCATTTTTGCACATTCTCATTAAAAACCTTCTGCACTATTGAGACGTGGCGTCTCATTAATCTGGATTGGCTCTAACATAACGCTCTTATTTTTCTCTCGTTTTTCTTCTCTTTTCTCACAATCTCCATCGAACCAAAACCAACAAAAAAAAAAAAAAAAACGCTACTCGTATTAACTTTTCTCATACTAATCATACTGCGTACAATCAAATGCCAAACAAAAAAAAAACGCGCATTGAATTTTGAATTTTTCTCGCTGCTGGTGAACCCAAAAATTCAAATTCAATAGAAGACGCTCCGGCAGCGCCACGTAATGTCAAGGCTGCAACACAACCGCCCGATCACTTATTTCAGCCAATGCCAGATGAAGCTGGTAAGATACTACTACTAAACAATTAGTGAACTATCTTAGCTATAAAACCTGTATATCCAAAATGAGATAAAGTGCGACCTAAAACGGAAATGGAAATGTATGGAAAATTAACCCGTGTACATGATTCTTTTTTTGTAACAAATTACAATTATCAAAAAAAAACAAAACCTAAGGGGAGTGAAGTAAGGAAAATGCCACCGATGCTATTTTCATTTTCCAGGCTATCGCAACTCGCCTAGTTCGCTCTTTGACCCCTTTTTAGCAGAAACAAAAAACACTGTAAAAAGATACTAAAGTGGAAGGTAGCAAACGAAAAAAAAACGACAATAAATTATTTAAAGCAATTTTACCCTACGAACTGAAAAAAAAAAATAACAAAAAAAAATTTAAGCAAATGAACGCAGTTTTTCCGAGCTGCCACCTGCCACCTGCCACCACCCACCACCCACCGCCCAACCGAGAACGCACGCCCCAAATTCGCACCGAGTCCCCGGGGCATAAGTCGGCAATGTTGGAATGTGAATATTATATTTTCATGCTGCACTCGCACTCATATCTGCGGTATGTGTGGGTGTGTGTCTGTCTGTCTGTCTGTCTGTGTGGCCATTCAGGTATGCAGGTGTGTGGGTGTGTGTGTGGGTAGCTCATTGCTCCGCTTTTCCAGCAACGTAATTAAAACAGTTGGTCCCACATTTAATTATTTAAATTAATTGAACTGTTTTTACAATTGCGCGCGACAGTGGGACACACACACACGCACACACACACACACACGCACGCACACACAGGGCAACGTTGCGTGTTGGCATTGTTGTTTCGTGTGTCACAGGTCGTGCGGTCGATATGACAACGCCCACGCCAACAACAACAACAGCAACAACAATAACAACAAAACTGTGGCCCGTTGGCGTAATTTAAACAAGCATATTACCAAATGCCGAGCCACATTTAACACAGGCAGACTTTCAGACGACCAGACAGGCATTATCTTTCCCCCTCTCTATATCTCGCTCTGTCCCTCTCTCTCTCTCTGTCTCCCTCTCTCTCCATCAGTGGTAGGTGCGGCAATTTGAATACCATCGTCGCTGCGTGTTTTTCCAACCGCTTTGCGATAATAGTTAATTTTTTACTCTACCCTGTCCTTGTGTGTAACACACCACCAACACCCAACCCCCCCACCACCCACTCAACCAACACCTTTACTTTCGCTCTCTCTCTCTGTCTGTCTCTTAATGTTTTTCCCTATTTGCCAGCTCACTCTTGTACTTAACATATAACACTAGTGACCTCCCAGCCCACCCAATGTACATGTACACACACTCACACACACACACAGACACTAGTAAACGCACGTAAACACACACATACACACACACGTACACGTACACAGACCTGCATACATATGTAAGTGTTTTCCCCCATTTAGCGAATTTATTATACTCGTATTAGAGTCCCTTTGTGCTGTTTGTGTGTGTGTGAGTGTGTGTGTGTGTGTGTGTGTGTGTGTGTGTGTGTGCGTGTGTGTGTGTCCCTGCTCTGTATATATATCTCGGTGCGTTGGCGCACGCGTATGTTAAACAATAACAGCAGCAACAACAACAACAACAATGGCAATGGCAACAGTAACAATGGTAACAACAACAACAACAACAAGAACAACAACAAACAGTTAAAACAACGACAACTAACAGCAAATGAGTTGTGTGTTGTGTAATGCAACCCTGGATTTCGTGTACCTGTGTGTACCTTTGGCGCTTGTAGCGAAACACCTACAAACAAACCATCCATTCACATTCACACACACACACACACACACACACATCACACCCGCCTCATTTCAAAAAAAAAAAATAATAATAATATAAAAAACAGCAACAACGCTGCAGGGCTGCCACCAAAACAACAACAACGATGACGAAAACAACTGCAACAACTGTCATTAACATTGCCGCAAAAATAACAAACAGAAATAATATGTTTCTTTTCTTTTTTTGTTTTGGCTTTTACTTCTGCTCTTTTAGTGTTTTCCTTGAATTCTTATTATTATTTTCATTTATTTTAAATCGTGCATCGTCAAACGTACTTTTTTTTAAGCTCGTGTGTAAAGTGGTGTGCGTATGTATGTGCGTGTGTGTGTGTGTGTGCGTCACGTCGCTGGCTTTTTTGTTGTTGTTGAATCACGCTTAAAAATTAATAACAACAAGCAACCACTTCAAAACTTGCAAATTTTCTTTCTGACAATCAAAAAAAAAATGTGAAAAAATATAAAAATAAAAAATAACAAAACAACAGCAGGAAATGCATGTCAAGGCTGATTACGTTTAATACACACACACACCACACACACACAACCTCACACATGCAAATTTATGAATATTCAATGCATTTCACTGTCACAATTGCAGAGCGCACCAGCTTTTTGATGTTATTTGGCCATGTGTGTTCTGTTACCAAACATTACTCGCACATTTTGTAAACCACATAAGAACATTTTTTTTTGTACTTTTTTTTTTTGGCAGGGTATTTTTAAATAAGTTATATTTCCATATACCCCCATCAAGGTAAACTAATCGATTATTTCATATGAGTTAGTTTTTCAGTGGTTTCAAGGAGTCGGCGATTCCCGTGCCCTGGCATTTGAGCTACCAATTTCCATTTGAGCCAAATTCCTATTTGTTAATATTTGTTCTTTTGTAGTTATTTGCATACATGCAATTTATTGTAGTACATTTGTTTTCTGTTTGGTTTTTTGGACACTGTATCCTTTTTATGTGCGCACATTTTCTGATTTCCAAACTGCACGCCACTCTAATTATATATATATATATTTATTAATTTTCATTCGAGCTGTTTATTTTGATTTGTTTTTTGTTTTGTTTTGTTGCATTATTTGTTTCTGTTTTACTTGCAGACCTTTTAGCATATTTTGACATTTACTTTCATACCGATTCGAGAGGCATGATAGTTTATTCACCGCCCAAGTTGAGATTGAAAGGTACTCGTATTATTATCAATTTATTCAAATATTTTTCTCACTGTTTTTTCAGTTAAAACGACGATTCTTTTCAAAAAAAAAATAATAATAACTCGTACATATGTACATTATACAATATACAACCAAAATGCATGCCGCGATGCTCCAGAATAAGTTAAACATTTTCCCAACCGATGTCGATGTCGATGTCGATGTTGGCAAAAAGCAATTACATTTAAAATTCCTCGGCCATTGTTGCTCGCTTGTTTACTTATTGTATTGCTTCTGCAG
The DNA here is from genome assembly GCA_004143825.1 of Drosophila micromelanica. NCBI lineage: Eukaryota > Metazoa > Arthropoda > Insecta > Diptera > Drosophilidae > Drosophila > Drosophila micromelanica. The sequence continues at coordinate 31,758 of SCDY01000227.1, forward strand.
AGTACTCTGTACTCTAAACCGACCTCCCAGAATTCAATGGCCAACTGCCAGCTTGCGGATTGTAAACTTTCAGCTATCCGGAGTCAGCAGTTGGCTGGCTCTTAGCCATCCAACCGTGGGGTTAAAGTGCGCACTCATTGTGCACTTGCATTGTTTACAATGACATTTTACGGCTGTTGCAAGTCGCAGTTGTGCGTGTGTGCGTGTGTGCGTGTGCGTGTGTGTGTGTCCGCACCTTTTAATGCGCTTAAGTAATGCCTTTTACGAGTATTTCCTTGCAGACTGCAGATTTAGTGCCGCTAACTCACCCACTTTGTGGGTCGCCTGTGCACGGATAAGCTGCTGCATCAGAATGTTGCTGCTGGCAGCGCCAACTTGCTGCAGCCATAAATAACATTTACCCTCCCAGTTCACCCCGACTATCTGTGTATGTACCTTGTCTACCCTTGACATTTTTACGGCCAACCCGCTCAACCCATCTCATTTAGGCCTATGTCTGGGAGCTTTTCTCGGTTGGTATTTTTTTCCACCCATTTTTTTTTTTTGTTTTTTATGTTTGTCACCTCGTCTCGTTTATTCCATGTCAAATCTGTGGGTATTTTTCATTATGACCGTGGAGAGAAGCAGCGAGTGGTGGGCAAAAATCCTTTGCTCATTTCTGCTGGCAGAGCCCGACCTATGCGCATAATCAACTTTTGATATATGCGCTTTCAAATCTCTTGTGTGCTCTTTAAAAGCATTTCTAATTAACATATATCCATAAATAATAAGCGTAGCATTTTTGTTACCATTTTTAGCCTGCAACACCGGTAAAATAAATGGCTTGCACTTATTGCCTGTTTTTAGGCTTTTGTTACTGTTGCGTTTTAAGCCAACAAATTTAAGAATTTATAAACTTCTCGTTTATTTTATATTCATAAAAGGGGAACTGTATATTAAATGCAATATTTACCCTTAGGAATCCATGCAAAGTGGGTTAAAATTGTTGCTACGACAACAAAACTAAAAGGTTCAAATTATTGGTTGTAAGATCTGTAAAATACTTAAATTACATTTGTTGTAAGTTTAAAAAAATTTAATCAAGTTTTGCCATACGAAACAACGGAAAATACTCAAAAAATGTTGAAATTCGTTTGCAATGATTTATCGAATTTTTGATTGCTGTTATGAAATGAGTGAAAAGAAAATCTTTACAATTTTTAAATGTAATGAGAAATTGTCATCGTTCTACAATTTTAAATATTTAAAGTCCCAAAAGGAATAATTTAAGTGAGTCTCTTTTACGTATTTTTGACTTAATGGATGAGAATTTTATTACGCATATTTAAATCTTAACAAATCAACTGTTTTACTTAATAAAAATATAAATTTTTCACTTAAATATTATCGGAAGTAGTGAAAGTGAGATATTAAGTATAAATTTGGAAACCATTTCACGAGTGCCACAAGAAGGGTTAAAAATAAATAAAATAAACACTTGGTATGCGAGCCAACATTAAAACTCGGCAATAAAAACTGTAAAGAACAATTTAAAAGTCAAAGCAGATGACTTCGTCCTATGTGCAAAATAGTGTTCAAATTTAGTTACCCAAAAAAGAAAATAAAGCAAATGTTTTACAAAATATTTTTTGTTTTTGTATTTTCTCAATATTAATGCTGTGCTCTCTTTGGCAGGTCCTAAGCCCGGACCACCACGCAACGTGTCCGTCACGGAAATTTCAAATGGTTTCCTCATCACCTGGCAGTCGCCGCTGGAGCGTGCACACATCGTCAAGTTCTATACCATTAAATATCGCACGGATGCGGAGTGGAAGACGTTGAATCGCGGCCAGATACGGCCCGAGGAGACACAGTATCTGGTGAAGAACTTGGTGGGCGGACGCACCTACTATTTCCGCGTGCTGGCTAACTCGGAAAAATCGTACGAGTCCAGCGACGAGGTGAAATTCCCAGTGCCGGCGCGTGTCAAACATAAAGCTATAACAGCCGGCGTCGTTGGGGGCATCCTGTTTTTTATTGTTGCGATCATTTTATCGGTTTGTGCCGTAAAAATTTGCAATAAACGTAAACGACGAAAACAGGAAAAAGGTAACACAGGCTAAATGCTGTACACACACTTGAAATGGTTTTTAATGACAATGATGATCATTGTGAGAATAACAGATGACAATAATAATGATGCTCTTGCTGCTGTTGTTGTTGTTATTGTTGTTATTGTTGTTGTTGATGATGACGATGATTGTGACACTTTTAGCAAATAATGCTCTCCAGCCTAATTAACCACTAAACATAACTACTAACTGCTTACAACTAGCTACTTACTACTTACCACGAGTACTAATTACTAATTAACTAACTAACTAGTGCATACTAATTTCGATTGTGCCCAGCACCTGGGGACAACAAACAGCTCCGAAATATTTGGGCAATGACCACTCCAGAGGCCAAAGCCACATCATTTTCTAATCGAATTTTCAAGTTTAAATTTTAGAAATACTCGTAATTTTCCGTCGTGCTTTTATCAGTTTTGCTTGAGCCATGGGCCATTTTGTGTTTTGTGCTAATTGAATTATCGAATTGAATGTTAAAGGCATTAACATTTTAATTAAATATATATGTATGTATTTCAATAATTTGAGAACAATTCGTACATGAAGCCTTTGCAAATTAAATCGTGTTTGTTCAGTTTCTCGGCTTACCTCATTGGCTAATTCGACAACAACAATGCATTGAAATTAATATTTAAATAGTTTGTTTGCTTAAATCAAAAGTTAAATTGAAAGTAAATATCAAAGGCATTTTAATACTAAATTACCAAATTGTGCCTGTGCGAATAGTTTTTTACTTTTACGTTGTAGTTGTGCAAGTAAAATTTATTTACAATTTCAAATCAAATTTATGAATACGAGTGTTTCTGTAAATACAAGTACTTTGCTTTTGTGTCTTTTAATTATAATTTGTGACATGTTCAAGGTATGAGTTTTTTAATTAAATTTGTTTATATTTAACTTTCAATTGAAACTAAACCCGTCCGTCCTGTTGAATTGACCCACCCCGATGTTTAACTAGCCTCCCATTTTTCCTGTTTGGGCAAATATAAAATTTTTTTTGCGTTGAATTCTTTTTCTTTATATTTTATGTTGGTAAACATCGCTTATTTTTGTTGAAGAACAGTAAAAAGGATCTGTGCTGACTTTACCCCTTCCAAAGCATATCCATGATTAAGTTGATATTTAAATTAATCGCATGAATATATAAATAGTTTTTGGAAAATTAGTTAAACGTAAACGATTAGACAAAATTGTGAACTATTAGAGTAAAATTATCCGAGTGCGCTTCAAACTGCCCAGCAACAAATCAACCTGATGTGGTTAATTCCTTAAAAAAATAGGATAAACTTTATTGTAGCCTTCCTTCTGAGCCGAGATTAAAAATGTTGGGAAGTTTAAATTATTTTTATTTTTGTTTTTACTTTACTATATTTTTTTTGTTTTTAATTTCTAATTGCGTTGTTTGAGTAAATGAATTGTGTTTATTTTGTAAAACCTTCACACACTTACACAACACAAACAACAATGCTAAAGACATAGAATAACAAATTTAAAATGGCGCATTGTAAATTCAATGTAGCATGTAGCAATTATGATTTTCGATACAGAGATAGAAAGTAACAAAAAAAACCAGAACCAGAAAAATAAGAGAAAAACACCTTTATCACAATATTATTTACATGCATGTTCTTGGCCAAATCGTCGTTGTTTCTGCCCAGGGCTGAGTTCATGTCAGATAAAGGTGTTTAACAGAGAGTTTAAATTCGAAATCTATATATATGGGTATTGACTATATATATAGCGCAATACTGGGCAGACGTTTTTTGTAAACAATTCACGCACAAAGATGGTAAAATAAGGCCCACAATCGATGACCATAAAAAACGCAAAAACCAGATCCAATATCAAATGAAAGGCTTGTTATAAGCATAAAATGATCGCGCTATATAATAGACGAAAGGTGCGAATGCACTGTTATTAGCATGAACTGCATTTGTATGCACAAATCGTTAGATATTTGAGATATATTATTGTGATCATTATCTCGTTTGTGCAGACAAAATGCCAGGAAATGCACTTCCTTATTCACACTACCACTGAGAACTACCCAAAAAAACAAGCCCCCCCTCTGCAACGTCAAGCAAAGCAACTGGGTAAGTTTTTCAAAATCATAATAAATCGATGTCGTGTGCAACAGATTCGAAATGTAACAAAAACGAAAAAAAAAACAACTAAAGGTTATTTTCAGACGACGACCGTGATAACAATTAACAAATATAACGTTCTTTATAAAACACTAGTATCGCGCATTTCATATATATATATAAAATACAATTGAAAGGTTCACTCCTCGAGCGCATGCGTATCTATCGTTCTCAGTGAATATATAGTGCATTCATTCCTCAAGCGTTTATACCAACCACCAACCACACTTTCTTAAGTATCTCAAGCACCCACATTGGCGGCCAGTCCACAGCACCGCAATGTCATTTCACGGTCTTCATAATTATGTACTTTACTCAAGTAAACTCAAACAAAAACTCACAGCCAAAAAAACTTTACACTTTACACTCGTTTATCTCAACTATTTTTGTTTTCAATCATATTTTTTAGCTGGACAGTTTTCCTTAAGTCATCTATTTTCCGTTTAAGTCAACCATAATCAGCTGGTTTTCATTTTCGATTTGTCGTAGACTTGCATTTATCGTTTACTTCGTTTTTTTTATTCGTTGGAACAATTATCAACTGACCATTCAAAAGCCATTTCATGTGTCATTGTTTTTTTTTTCCAACATCTCGTAGCCCGATCCTAAATAAAATACTGCGAAGAGCACATGCTTGACGTTTATACCAATGTATACTCGTATAGGCGCATATATGTGTGAATTCTGGGTTGACAAAACTTCCAAAAAAAAAAGAAGTGCAAATAGTAAAAAAACAGGCACGGTTTTCGAATAGGGTCAATTGAATTGGACTTGTATTTCCCCTTACCTTTTAGCATAGATCCCAGCCAAATTAGCTTATATACTATATATTCCACTATAAGTAATTGCAACCCCCAAAATTACTAAAACCAAAAACTAACAATAGCTTAGCATAGTATAGCTTAACGGTGTGTGGGTGTCTATTGCCTGTACTCTCTAACTAATAATCTAGTAAACTGCTAAAATTTGAAACCATGTTAATGCAGCGACAAATAAAACAACAATAACATTCTATAGCTTCTAAACTTGTTGTTGTTGTAGTTGTCACTGATTATGCTGGCTGGCATGCAAATTGGCATAACGTCCGTATACCTAGGTGTGTGCGTGTGTACGTGTGTGTGTGTCGATAACACACCTATTTTAGTACTATATATATGTACATATATGTTCATACAAAATAGCTACTTAAATCGACAGACTTTCTGGTTGGGGTGCGTTATGCCAGTTTGTGCTAGTTTTGAGCCGCTTTTCTAGCTATGAATCAGAATGGTATTCGTACTCGTATTCGTACTCGTTTTTGCATTACATATATATGCACTCATATGTGGACAGCAATGTGTAAATGGTAGTGGAGAGATATGTCTGTATATTTGCCATATACATATACACTGACATATGCTCGTTGAATAGTGTGTGCTTGGTAGCTACTCTCTACGTATTTTATTTATCGGATAGGATGGCTCACGCTGCACGCCAAATTAATTTTAGAAATTATACGTTTACAGAGTTCAACATGGTAGCTTGCAGGATAACGGACGCTCGTAGCATTGCGGCCAATAACCATCATTTGCACAATCGCAGTACGGGCTCAATTTCCTCTGGTCAAGTGCCTTTAAAAAAGTGAGTACTACTATACAGTTTGTATATATATATATCATAAATCCATGTCAAGCTGCCACCTATAAAATTAAAAATAATCGAAATTTTTCAACTATCTTCTGCGCCCATCTGAACCAAAAAAAAAAACACACACTCTGATTGGTTTTTTGCCACGCACCTACAACAACAACAACTACTTCTTTAACTACTATTCTACTACTACTACTCCTAAAAACAATAGCAATACTGAACATTATCGTGATTATGAAAGCGTTTTTATAGTTCCAGGTCCATCCTGTCATAATCAAAATCGTAAGCAAAACTTTTTCTATAATAACACCAAAGATTTTCTTCAGTTCAGTTCAGTTTTCCAATTTCGTTTCATTCTGTTTAAAACTTACTTTTGGGTTCTTGTTTAATTTTTTTTTTATATTTTTTAAACTTGGTTATTTATGCATATTCGAAACTTTGGCAGGTACAAACAAACCCGAATATCAAGTCTAACTGCAATACTTATCGCCATATTGCACTGGATTTGGCCACCCGATCGCTGCACCAATTGCCACTCCATCTACAGTTCGCCCAATCTTCACGAGGATGCGCACGAGGACGCAAAGCGACGCTCGACGCAGGACAACAACAAACTGAGCTACGATCACACGCTCGAGAACAGCATCGACGTGGTCGACGGGGCTCTGTTCGAGCGTCGCAACAGCAACGTATCCCAAAAGTCCTCGAGCGACGATGGCGGCTTCCTTTCGCGCCGCAATTTCATCACCGCTCGCGCCTCGTGGCGACGTCCGCTCGTCGCCTCCTCCAGCCAGGTCAGCCTGCAGTCGGCCGCCGATTCCGCCCGCGGTTTTCTGCAGGGCCTGGGCGGTCTGCTCAAAATTGGCCACGGCGCCGGGAAACAGCAGCACTTTGATGATGCCGTCTCTGGTGCGCGCTACCAAAACGTGCTGCGTCCGGCGTACGGCACCAGCACGCACAACATCTACCGGAATCTGCAGCAGAGCACGGCCAACAGCGCCCCGCTGCACATCAACACAATCAGCGGCAGTTTAAGCCAGCAGCTGTTGTCACCACAACTCTACACGCCGTCGCGCGCCTCGCGCATCTTCTCCAGCTCACCGGCGAGCACTCCGGGCCACCATCATCCGCAATTGTTGTCCTATAGCGCCGCCTATCCCTCACAGCACACGCACTTTAGCGATCTGAGCACGGTTTATCCGAACTCCGCGGAGCGCTCGTTGCCCACCTCGCACATCAGCGGAACTGGCAATCTGAGTCGCTATCGCTACCATTCCCAGGAGCTGCCTTCGCTGCGCACCATCCAGGAGGAAACGCGCCGCCAGCAACCGTATCCTCAGCACCAGCATCAATATCAGCATCAGCATCAGCATCAGCATCCGTTGGAGGATCAGTTTGTGCCGCTGCAGCTGCCGTCGCCGCCCTCGTGGCGCAACTACTACCAGACCCAGCTGCCGTATCACAGCTATCGACCCCGCACCAGGTGGTATCCCCGCCACTACTCCCGGCTCTTTAGTCGGCAGCAGCACGAACTGTTGTCGCCGCTGCCGGATTTGAATCTGTCGCTGCGTGGCACGGCCAATGGAGCTGGCGTCGGTCTGGAGGCGTCGCCGGAGTCGCGCTCCAGCTCGAGTGGGTTCGGCTCGAAGAACACCTCCAATCATCCGGGCAGCACCAGCGAGTGGCGGTTACTGCCGCCGTACCGCCCACCGCCGTCGCCGCCCAAACATTCGGCGTACTTTGGACTGGCCGCCTCCGGTGGCCAACAGGCGCAGGCGCAGACCCTGGTGCCCGGGCAGCTGCAGCAGCAGCCATATCACTACTCCTACTTGCAACCGAGTCCAGCCTCGGCCGGACTAACGCCGACCTACACGATGGCGCACTGGCTGGAAATGATCTCAAGACTAAACGCGGCCACGGACAGCAACCTGCCCAGGTCCTGCCAGGTGGACGTGGGCAGCGTCGACGGGCACTATGAATTCGATCCGGCCACGCCCACGCCGAGCGCCTCCACACCCACTGGCGTCGGCCTGCTACGCGACGATCTCAATCTGCACATAGACACGCATCACTATCCGCATCCGCATCCGCACCCGCATCCGCATCATGCGTCGAGCACCTTTCACCACCATCCGCATCACACACTGGGCCCACTGAGCGGAAGTTTGTTGCATGCCACGGCCACCGGCTCGGCTTCCGTTTCCGGTGCGACTACGCTCGGCGGTTCGGTGCCGCGCAAGCTGCGCAGTTTGCCGCGTTACGACAACGTCGAGGCGCGTCTTCAGGCGATGCGGGAAGAGTTTTATGCTTACCGTAAACGGCAGTCGATGCAGCGCACAAGCGGCCCCGAAATCGAGAGCGTGTGCTGAGTGTAACCGCAAAGTAACCAGGTGTCACACACACACACACACACACAGATAAATATATATAGTATATATATAGTCGTAACATGGAATCGAAGTCAACCGCATTAGCCATATGATTATAGATGATATCCATCGCACCGCAGGCCCAGCAAAAAAACATAGCTCAGTTAGAACCACGAGTAGTTGTTATTGTAGCAACAAAACAACAAATATTGTTGAACAAAATAGAAAACAAAAAAAAACAACATAGGACACCAAGCAAGAAAATAATTTTTGTAAATATAATGTGCATTAAATGGTATATAAATTCTAAGAAAGGCACTCAAGCGAAAAGCAAATGCAAACAACGTTTAAGAATAATATTAAAACACAAAAACGAAAAAAACTATAGCAATTATGAAAACATATTATACTTAAAAACTCAATATATATATATATATATATTATGTAATTGATATTTGACACAATATGCAAAATGAATATTATTTATAATATTATGTATTAGATACTTAAAGGCATAGGCAACACAGATTGATATGTTTAACATCAATTACCAATTAAAATGAAATTCCACAAAGGCAAACGTAAATTATGTTACATTAACACTAACGTAAATAAATGCAAATTATGATAGTGGTTAAGTCTTTTTAGTTGTTAGACTAAACGAACAAAATGTTAAAATAAAAAGCGATAAAAAAAACCAACTCTAAACAACTATATATAGAAAAATTGTTTTATAATTAAATTATTTAATGAAACGAAAAAAAAATTGATTGACAAAAAACATAACAGTTTAACAATAATTACATGAAATATAACTGCTGCGTATATGTTTACTGTTGAGCTACACACAAATAATTAACTCGAAAGATATATTTATTGAAAACCTAAATACTTTTTCCGGTACAAGTAAAGGAAAAATACTTTAACCCAATGCAACATGATTGACACAACAGTAAAAATAAAACAAAAACACAAAAATCAAAAAAAAAAAAGCAAAACACAAGACAGTTAAGTACGTCGGTTAAAAGGTACGTTAGCGCTACTTAACATTTATTAAAACTTCTAATACTAATTGAAACTAAATGGAGAACAGAGAGCGTTACATTTTGGGCGGCTATGGGGCTGATTTCAGTTGTTCCCGATGCGAATGAATGGATGATATATATACATTTATTTGAATTCATCAATTTAGGGGTTGCAAGACATTCAAATATAGCTACATAATTTTTTGGCTTATCTTCTGTCGAAATCTAATTTCTCGACAATCTTTTATCCATCGGGTTCAGTAAATGAGGGAAAAATTGGTCCGAGAACCCAAATTGTTTCAGTTATACATACGAGAGGTGTTTGATCAGTTTCAGTTTTTATTACGTAAATACTTGTTAATGATAAACTTGTCTGAACAACAATTTGTACGGAATGGTTTGACACAACTTGACGCCAAAACACTGCCAGAGCGCGAAATGCATGAAGATGATAATGATGACGATGATGATGATGATTACCGTGTGTATAACGTATGTAAATTACACCAACAAAAAAAAAAATATTAAATTATATATGTACTACATAATAAATACAAATTTAACCAAGTCGTTGAGCAGCAAAGTAAAAAAGAAAGTAAATAATAAATTAATAATTCAAAAAAAATGAAAATGATCTCAATTATTATTTGTTTTATCCCCATGTTTTTCGGAACTTTTGAATTCATTATTATTTGAAGTCCTGAGCGTAATTAATGTATTTTTCAGACGTCGAAATGGTTTCTTTTTGATCACACAGAAATCGTAACAGAATTGAAATATATATACTTACTAATGTTATCGCACAACGCCATATTAATGAGGTTCTATTATTGTAAATGCTAACCAAGAATATTAAAATAAGTTGACTTTTGTATTGAGTAGGCAAAGATAAAACTGACTTTCAAAAAAATAAAATGAACTTACACACACACACAATCTGACACATAATGTTAACTAGAACGCAATTAATTAATTAATTGAGCATTAACGAAAATTCAACAAAATATATAAAAGGAAAATTTACAATTAAAGTATGCGTATTAATGTATTAAATTTTAATTGAGTATTGATGAAACAAAAAACAAAAACATTTAAAGAAGAGGCGTAAAGTAGAGCAACACATATACACGTTAAGTGAAGGACTTTAAAAGCATATATATATACACAAATATATATATATATATATATATATATATTATTTATATGAATATAAATTACTACAACTACTGAATTAAATGGCATGTACATTAAGTAAAACGAAAAAAAAACAAAACAAATAACAAACAATTTACTCGTAAGTAAATCAAACGCTTTAGTCTGCCACTTTGATTTTTGGACAAGGTGCGTCAGTCAACTTCAACTTTTCGACTTGAACAAAAAACAAAAAAAAAAAAATAAATAAAGCCTAAACAATGTAAACTCAACTATCAAAATGACAACAAGAACTCTTTCCTTTCTTTCTTCCTTTCTGCGTTCCTTTCTTCCTTACTTCCATTTGCACCTTCTTCAAAAACTTTCAACAACAGCCTTCACACTCTATCAATTTTCGCTTAATTCCCCAATAATTCATTCCAACAAAAAGTTCCCCCAGCATTTCAGCAAATATATATAAACACGTACAAGAAAAAGAAATCAGTTTAGAACGAGATATATTGTAATTAACACAAGACACAATTATAAAAACAAATTAGCAAATGAACAAAATTTTTAAACAAATAAACTTAAAAAAAAAAACAACAAAAAAATACAAAAATAAAAAATTTGAAATTGATCAAATAAAACAACACCAAACTGTGTTTTTAACCCTTTAACCCCGCACAACTTGTCAGCCCGGAAACGTGGAACTGCGTTTATTTAATGCGCTCTGTTCAATTAGCTTTTACCGCTTTTCACACAGCGAAAAAAAAAAAACAAAAAAAACTTTCTTGCTTAGCCGAAGGCGTTGTTGATTGTCGTCCAACTAATTAAACGAATGAAATACACGAAAATGCAATAACAACGCACACCCAATTATTTAAGTGGATAAACGTCGATGAAAGTGAATTCTCAGCTAAATTGCAAATATAGGAAGACGAAGAAGACGAAGAAGAAGAAGAGGAGCTAGACACAGTTTGGATCGGATAGTGGGCGAATGTCAAATGTCAAATTTGGCGGAGGTTTGCTTGACATGAGAAAGTGGAGTGGCCTCTACACTGAATGGGATCTCTCGTACAGTAAATACTCACTATTGTGCCTCCAACATATGTTCGTATGCTTGGCTGAGCCCACACACACACACACACACACACACACACACACACACTCGTATAGAAATCATCGTCGGAATGTTCTGCCTTTTGATCGTGTTTTTTGTATTCTTTTTTTTCTGTAGATTCAGTCTAGGTTCTCCAGTCGTCGGGTTCAGTTCAGCACGAGAGCGCAAAACAAAAAACGATTCGAACTTATTGCGCAAATTATACGGCGGATCGCATTACGAACACAAGCTGCCATAGCATATAATACATTTTTGTTTTTGTTGTTTAAGTAAAGAATAAAATCTACAAGGCCCGACGTGCGTATTTTGCGCTTAGACTCAATTGACCTGCATTTGAAATAAGTTTTGATTTGAATTCGCAATAGTTTAACAGCAGAACGCAATGCATCCGATGCATCCAGTGCGAGTGCAAAGTTAATTATCCTTAATAAAGTAATTCTTTTTACCCAAATATGCCAAACGAAAGCAATAGAATTCTAGTTAACAGAGAAAAAGTGGGGCACGAGAACAGCTGCCATGCCGCAAAAACAATAACTGCCAGAGGAGGAGGCATCGGGATGATGCCGATGCTGATGCTGCTGCTGCTGCTGATGGCGCTCTTAATGAACACATCCTGTGTGGCGTGCGCGCGCGATCATCGCAGGCAAACAAATCTGGAGGCCAAAGTTGGCTCGCATGTCGTTTTCAATTGTTATATAGATTTTCCATACGATTCGCCAATACCATATCTTGTGCACTGGAGCAAAGATGTAAGTCAAACTCAAATTAATGCAAGTAAACATTACGCATACGACGCATGGCACAAGCTCTTATCGAGCAGCATTTGCCGACACACGCCACACGCACTTTAAAATGAAATTGTCGAAATTATTAAATTGTTATATAACACATATATGGACTGACATTGCAGCAGTGCAACAAAGTAACGGGGCTCTCACATTCATTAAAAAGAGCTTTATGAGTGTGCCACCTTCAGAAAGCGTTTTAGTTTTAAATATCAAAAACACTTTAATTTGTTCATCCCCCCTTTTGAATAGTGTGAATCTAAAGTGTGCCATCAAAGAGCAGAAAAAATAGCTTCGAAAAACTGTTGAAATCAATTTCAATTGCATTCAATCGAATTGAATGGTTGGCATTTTGTTGACAACTGTGAGTAATGCAATTAAATTCAATTGCAAGTTATTTGCAACACAAAAAAAAAAACTAAAAAAAGAAAAAGCAACGCACACCCACACGGCGCACGTTTGTATTTAAATCCAGTAAATTACTATTCATCGCACACTCACACGCACACCCCCCGGATTACCCCCTCCCTCCACCAAGCACACTCATGTGCTCTCGGGGAATTGAGGGTTACTGGGGTAAGGATTGGGTCCGCCTCTGCTGTCTGCTGTCTGTTGTCTGCTGTCTGCCATCAGCTGTCTGCTGCCTCGCAAATGTTTTGAACTATTTGGTTGGCTGCCTAATTTGACACACACACACACACTCACACACCCACACACACGCACAGAGTTCAGACTGGTTTTGTTCTGTATTTATCTTTTATTGTATTGTATTAATGCACAAAATTCCACTTGGTTAACGGGTCATGATGTCATTTTGATAGATTCATTTTAATTGTTGGTTTTTTTTCGCCACAGTTTACCAAAAATATCTGTTGAACTTTGTTGAACTAGAAATTTAGAGCAAACAATTTGGACAAAAATTTCGTTGTGTGTTTAATTAAATTGATGCACAGCTAAATCTGGGGAATCCTTATGATCCTGGTGGAAATTTAAAGTTGTGCAAAACAGACACACAACATTTGTTATTTATGCAAATATTCATGTGTGCAATCAAAAACTACTCTTCACGGCCATCGCGAATTTTCGCGCACGTTCGCGAGCCGTAAAAAATTACCGGATAAATCAAGTTACGTTTGTAATTTGTTAGATAATGTTGATAAATGTGCGCCGTGGCAGCAGCATCAGCAGTAACATCAGCATCAGCAGCAGATGGTGACGGCAGTTGACACACACAGTTGGGTGTACTTGAATTCCCTGCCAACCGACAGCGGACAGTTGACAGACGTGTGCTTTAAGTAGACAAAAATGATGCAACGAAAACAACAATTTCTCACAGTCAATCTGGCGGACGAACGGGGCGTGACATTGATGCTACGGGAGGGCACCCAGCTGGATTCCTTGATGATTATTATTATTTTATTCGTATTTTGACGATTTCAATTAAAGAAAGCTCGACAAATAATGTCAATAGATCAGCCAACACTTGTGGCACACAATTAAAACTATCAAATTGCATCGCACATCGCACAACGTCACTTTCTGCGGTTGTCGGCTATCAATAACCGTCCGTAACGTGCAATCCCGTGCAACCAAATCCGTAGCCTGTGGTTTATTAGTGGTCGGCCTATCAACTGAACAAGCCAACCGGCGTGTGGCTAGTTGGCCAGATTGGCGAATACCAAAAACAAATGCTTTCAAATTGAGTAGGAAGCATGCAGACTAAAATATATATATAGGTACTATAGGATTATATTTATATGCATTGGATTTTGCATAATTGCATTTCTATTCAATCAATTCAATTTTAAGTTTGATTTACCTTTAATATTATTTACAAATTATCCAAGTTGTAAGTTTTAAAGTTTGGCTCACTTTTTGTTGGCTTTCGGCTGGCACAATGGGGTTCATCGAAATTATAATGGGGTGTATGTGTGTGTGTGTGTGGAGATAAACAATCTCTCACACACACATTTGACATTAACTGTTGCATTGTCAAGGCCATTTTGGTGGCGTTTTTGTAGACCGTATTTGCCAGAAGGTGTCAAAATTACAATATATTGAAAAGTTTCATTGGAAAACTTTTTTTACTCTCAGTAATCAAGTATATTTAAAATAAATATACTATACGTGTGCCTATGTGTGGTTGTTAAGTTTATTTTATTATTATTTTTTTTATTAGAGTTGTTTTTATTATTTTTTATTATTTTTTTTTATACATTTTTTATTGTTTTTTTTTATCTATAAACAAATGTCCTCATATATTCCTGTTATTTTATTTTATATATATATATACATTTTTTTTTTTGTGTATTCCTCCGATAGAGCAAAAAGATCTTTACATGGTACGAAAACGAAACCTCCACCAATGAGCTGTTCAATGGGCGACTTCACCTGGTCGGTCCACATCCGGACTACGGCAAGGCATCGGTTAACCTGACAGCGATACGCGAATCCGACCAGGGCTGGTATCACTGTCAGGTGATCTTTCCGAATCGCTCGCCCAGCGTGCGCAACAACGGGACACGGTATCATCTGGCCGTGCAGGGCGGATCACTGATCAAAATACCGCCCGTGAATCAAACGATAATGGAGGGACAGACGGCGTTCTTTCACTGCGTCATGAAGTATCCGGACAACTCGCAGGCCTCCTGGTACAAGGACGGTGTGCTCTTGCAGGAGGTCCAAGATCTGATTCGTCGCTCGCGAACCGGGCCCGACGGCAGCCTCAGCATCGATCCGACCATGATGAGCGACCTGGGCGAATACGAGTGCAAGGTGCGCAACAACGAAGGCGAGCTGCAAACGGCCAAAGCCTTTCTCAACATACAATGTACGTGATATTGCAGATATAAGTCCCCATCGCTTTCTTCTCATGCGATTCTCTCTATCTCCTCAGATAAGGCGAAGGTAATTTATGCGCCGCCGGAGGTTTATCTGCCATTTGGCCAGCCGGCCGTGCTTGACTGCCATTTTCGGGCGAATCCGCCGCTGAAAAATTTGCGCTGGGAGAAGGATGGCCTTTTGTTCGATTCGTACAATGTGCCCGGCGTGTTCTACAAGATGAACGGCAGCCTGTTCTTCTCGAAAGTGAACGAGAACTATGCGGGCAGCTACACCTGTACGCCGTACAATGACCTTGGCACGGACGGACCCTCGCCCATCATTAGCGTAATTGTGCTGCGCCCGCCCATATTCACCGTTACACCGAAGGCGATTTACATACAGAAACTGGGCGAAACCGCCGAGCTGCCATGCGAAGCCATCGACCGGGACGGAAACAATCGCCCCACCATTGTGTGGAGTCGGGTAAGTTCAAAAAAAAAAAAGAAGTGAATGAAAAAAGCCTGCGGCAAGCGGCCTTTTTGCAGTTTTGCTTGATTGCATTTTGAAATATGCATGAGTGCTGCACCCGATTTTGATTCGGACTTAACTCATTTTTCGCAGAAAGATGGCCAGGCCCTGCCGGTGGAGCGGCACAGCTTTAGCGGCGGCAATTTGACCATCACGAATCTAATTGAAACGGACCGCGGCATGTACGAGTGCTCGGCGACAAATGAGGCCGCAACGATAACGGCCGAGGCGGAATTAATGATTGAGAACATTGCGCCACGCCCACCCTACAACCTGACGGCGAACAGCACAGAGACATGCATCACCATACGCTGGCAGCCAGGTGAGAACTCAGACAAGCACAGATACACACAACTACCCATCTACACCTTACCACCAGGCTACCTGAGACCCAATCTGGAGTACACGGTTTGGTATCGGCTGAGCGATGCGCCCGAATGGCGAACTCTGCGCGTCCTGGACAAGGGCGTCATGGAGGCCACTGTGCAGCACCTGCTGCCGGGCAGGGAGTACGAGTTCATGGTGCTCAGCCAGGATAAGTATGGCGACGGCATGTTTAGCAAACAATTCCGTTTCCAAACGCAAGGTGAGATTTCTAAGCTTTCAAATTTCAACAATCGTTTAAAATTCCCCTTTTTTAGAGTCGCCATTGCGCGGGGAGGACTTTGATGCACAGCACCTGCAGCACCAGCAGAATCAGCAGCAGCCCAGCGTCGGCGGGCTGGGCGCACCCTGGAATCTGAGCGTCATCAACACGCCCCAGGGCTGGCTGCTCCACTGGGAGCACCCGACCCAGGGCCTCGAATCGCTGCGTCTGTACACGGTGCGCTGGTGGAAGGAGCCGGATCATTTTCTCATCGGCACCGCCGAGACCTTTGACAACTTCTATCAGCTGCGCCACCTGAAGGAGGACGTCACCTTCAAGATCCAGGTGGTCGCCGTGGGTGCCGATGCGCAGCAGGTGGCATCGCCCGAACTGTTTCTCGAGGTGCCCTCGCAGCGTAGGATGCGCGCCCTGATCATTGGCAGCTCGGTGGGCATCATATTTTTACTCTGTGCACTGTGCGCTTTTTTATACGTGAAACGTAGTTGCCTGCGGCACTTGTTTGCCCGGGGCAACGACGGCGTCAGCGGGGACGAGGACACCGCCGAGAGCGGCGACTGCGACAGTGACCAGGAGCGGGACAGCAACAAGATTCGAGCTTCCTCCTGAGAAATGCAGATTACTTGGCGGTTCGAGGATGGCTGCAAAAATGTAGAGTTCTTCAGTGGGCGTTTCGTGAGTGCCCGGTTGTAAGATAAAGATCAAGATCAAGGATAAAGAATTTCAGATTTACACTTTCCCGATGATTGTTACTCAGTACCATATAATATTGATTTATAATTTATTTTTAGCTTTTATTTGTATAAATTTTACTTTACTAATTCTTTGCTGTAAAGGTGAACTAATGAAAATCAAATATTACATTTTAACTACAACTTAAAATTTGCTTTTGAATTTCCCGCCTTATGGGCAGCACTTTACCATGTTGTAAATTCAGTGACACTCGTGTTGTCTCTTTCACACGTACGACGCTTAGCACAAGTAACAAAGCTTTCAGTAAAAGCTTTGACTTTTTGAATGACAATGTTAACGGTTCTTTTGATACACTTAAACATTTTTCATTTTCTTTGTAAGTAAACATAATTTCAGACTAGAGAGGTTTCAGGATGTCTTGTTTTATATTTAACCAACATTTTTGACAAACTTGGGTGAATTCTGAAATCAACATTTGTTGCTTTAACCGTCTTCTGGGGTAATTTTGTTTTTTTTTTTTCAAATAAATGCATTTTTTAGTGGGAATGCACCCAACTCGGTTTTATTGCTGCAATTTGGCTTCACCCACGTGCGAGACCAGCTCAATTGATTTAACCCAGACCGCCTAAATGTTTTGCACTCGCAATGCTTTGATCCACTTATTCGTAAATCGCGTGAGCTGTCAAGTGCGAAAAAAGGGCACCCACCTTGTCTCGAACCAAAGAGGATATAACACGATATCAAGATTTATTACCTGACATGTAAAGCTCTCGGATCCACAGTTCCCATATGTCAAACCCCATAACTTTGTCAAAACTGAGCCGAATTTCATGTTTGATGGCATTTTGATCATTATTTGCCTTAAATATTGATTCTGCATTAAAATTATATGCTTTTATAAAAATAATTTTGTTTTTTAAGATCTATATCTATTTTTAAATAAAAAAATTGTTCAAAATTTAAAATTTTGAATTTATATTTTTAGTCGATTCTATTTGTCACAATTAGCAAAAACAAACAAAATATGAGCTGATTTTTAGGAAGTCAAATTTGTTGTCAATAAATCAGCCAAAAATTACGACTTTTTAACATATAAAGCTCTCAAAATCATAGCTATATATAGCTATATAGCTATATTTCAAACTGCCATATTCACATTTGATGCCATTTTAATCACTATTTTTTCTCAAGATTGATTTGATTTAAAATAATTACAAAAGAATATTAATAATTTAAAATAAACATACTTTGGTAACATTTTCAAAAGTTTGTTTTTATTATAACACTATTTCAGAAGATATTTAATTTACGGTTTTTTCAAGGTCTGTTTAAAAATAGTATTAAACACATAAATTTGACTAAAAACATTGCATATGTATACTTTATTACTATTAAATAGTAATGGGAACTTAAACTAGTTACATGCCGATACGATTATGTTTATGTAAAATGGGGTCAATGTTAAAAGTATCGTCATGCTCTCTCCCTGGTTGCCCGTTTATACACACATACATACATAAATACATTTGTACATATGTTTGTATACTTTGGGTAATAGTTTGAATGAAATCTGTAGCTGGGTTTGAGATCGTCATAAATGAGTACACTCGTACGCATTCGTATTGCTCATGCTACAAATCTCGATTGTTTTTGTTTTGATTTTTATTCATGTTGTTCGACGCTTGCTTTGTTTGCAATCCGAGTGAACCAAAGTTCAAAGTTCAATTTGGCTTTATCGAAGTGTTCGAGAACATGCATGTGTAATAGCGAATTATAATATTGTTATCTAATAAGAAAATACAAATAATGGATACATGAAAATTGTTGATGCATTCGAGGTTGCAACCAGTGGCAAATGTGGCAGCTACAAAACTCAAAAATAGCAATTATCAGGGCAGACAAAGAGGGAACCAGTTTGAGTGCAGTTGCACTCAAAAAACCAAGTGCATTGCAACTGCAATGGGCCTGAATTACGTTTATTTTGTGTTTACGATCAGCTGTTTGCAGTCAGCTGAAATGCACTCATCGGGAGCGGAACCAGCAGACACACACACACACACACACACACACACACACACACTGATACCCAACAGACACATGCGCACTCGCTGTAATTGTGTGACAACATCCAAACAAAGCACGACGCCATAACGACGCAGCAGCAGCAGCTGAGGCAGAATGGAGTGAGAGCAGCCAACGGGCTCTCTTTGTCGCTCTCTCCCTCACTCTTGGACCTCCCGCCATTGACAAAACAATAAAACGTGTCGTCTGTTCGATGTACCTGCTCCCCCCCACGGGCAAACACACACACACACACACACACACAATGCACGCAGCCATTGTAGAGAGAATGAGAGAGGCGACAGACACTGAGAGACGCTGTTTTAGCTACACAGCAGCATTCGCCGCGCTCACAGTTTCAGTTCTTTTTCGTTCGCGCTGCACTCAAGTCGTCTATTGTGTTTTTGGGGGAATTCGTCGCGCGATCCGCCAAAGAAAACACGTTTAATGTCTTGTTCGGCCAGCTGCTGTGCTGAGGTCTCTTAAATTAGCACAGAAACCACAGTCAACAGTAGTTCTCAGCTTAGTTGGTGGAGCTGCTGGCTGATATGCTCTGCTGGTTCCTTGGGCACAGTTCGATATTTGCTGTTCGCATCGAAAGTTGTTTGCTCGCACAATAATTTAAAACAATTACGTGTTCAGCAAGAAAGAGAGGCAACAACAAAAGCATTCAGTGTTTTTACCAACAACCGAATTTATGTGAAATAGGCCTAAAATAAAGCAGCAAAACGTAACAAGCATATCTAGCACAGAGCCTAAGAAAAACGTATCTCTCTTTTAGTGGCAATAAAGCATCAAAACAAGTTTTATTCGGCCAGCAATTCTTGGAATTCATTTATTATGATTACGGTAAGTTAGAACGTACAATTTTAAGTACACTAGCAAACAAAAGAAGAGAATAGAATTGCGTCGCGCATAGTGTAAGTTGGTGGCATGTTATTTTCGCTGCGTGGTGGTTGCATCCCAAAAGCTGCACCACTGATGAACTGGTTACTTTAAAACTACCCCCTAATACCCAACTGTGAAGTAATGTGTAAAGATTATCAGTTTCGTTTGCTTCATCCACTCGCATAATCGCTCACATACATATTAATAGCGCTACTATAGAAACAGCACACTTGCTTGAAATAAAGAAAATATATTTATACATATATATATATATGTAGATGTATATACTTACATGTATATATACACATCATATGTATCTTTAAATGCTTTCCTGCTTTTGTATCTCAATGAGCGCGCGTGCGTTCTTTTTCACTCTTGTATCTCTCTTGCCTCTCTTTTTTTTGCCAGCTCTCAACTATGCTGTTGAGAGAAACAGACAAGACGATTTTTATTTAAATGTTTACGCCCGCAATTTGTTTATGCCCATTTTGCCAAATATAATTCGGTGAGCAAAGCCACGTGCCAAGCTAACTGGTACACATATACATATGCATAGAAATATACGAAAATAAGCCAGGATTTGTGCCAGTTAAAGACTCTAATAAAGTTTGAGTTACGGCAGCCCACGCAGAAATTTGCGTATTTGTAGCTGCCGTGTGCCAGGCGCCAGGTAGACCAATTGACATCATGTTTAGAAACGCATATATGCACATATATCTGTTGCTGTTTGCTGATAAACCACCTGGCATAAAACACTTGGTCAGCCAAAGACCAAGTTTATAGTGTATTACATATCTGCGATTAGCGGCAAAAGAAGCCAGCCAATTGCTCGGCTTATCACAATCATCCCTAATCGCGCACAGCCAAACAAAAATCTGTAATAAATTTGTATATATGGCCACCTTATAGACCAGCCTTTTAATCTAACACCTTGCGGTTCCAACCAGCTGCAATCTTATCGCCCGGACACCTGCCAAAGCATCCAAATGTTCTGTCCGACGAATGCAGCTAAACGTGGAATCTGATTTTAATAGTGACACTTGGCATATTGCAAACAATAATATTTCTTACGTTTTTATAATCCAATGACTTTATATTTTTTAAATGAAAAAAAAAAAGTAACAATGCTTTTCAGGTGAATTTTTTTAAAATAATCAGTCAATAAACTGCCGATAATATAAAGCTGCCCAATCTTAAGATATGAAAAAAGTCTAGAATTTAATCTATCGATATGATAATTTATTTACACTTACGTCATCAATTTTGGTTCTTTCTTCGGCAGGCGGATGATCCAAAGAACATGAATTATTTAACAGCTTCCAACTACGTAAAAAACAAATATGCCAAATGAATTGTGAAACATAAACAATGAATAATTCAAAGTTCGCACTGAATATACCGTGTAAATAGAGCGAACAATTATATTCGAATCGAAAAGAATAAACCTACGATAAGATATATTAGCGGAAAGCCCCAACTGCTGACTGACTGAACCTAATGCCAATTGCAACTGTATAAAATTTACATTTAAACACACAAATACACATCATGGATGAGCTGCACGCCGCAAATGTTCCACTCGTGGACAAGGAGAAGGATTGCAGCGCCGTCATACTGCCCGCCCAGACAACATTAGCATCAGCATCAGCACCTCCAAATGCAGTTCAATATAAAAGCAGCAACAATAGCCCTGCAGCAACAACAACAACAACTCCAGCTGCAGCTGCAGCAACATCAACCAACCAAGGAGCAGCTAAATCCAACTCGGAACCGATGCCACTTTTGAATCAGCTGCAGGCGCTGCCCCTACAAAAGTCGAACGATCTGAAGCAATGCAACGCCGGCTATGGGTGAGTACATTTTGGGGTGGCGATTTCATCATTTCAAATTGGGGCTGGCCACTAATGAGATTAGCATAGATTATGATTGTATTTGAAATTGGAAACGTTCGTGACGTTTGTTAGGTATCCAAAATAAATGGGAGCTTCATTATGCCTGACCCAGATAGGCACAAAAAACTAGGGCGTGTTATCACGGAATGGGCTCCTCATTAAGTCATAATTTTCCTTAAAACTGTCAAATCACGCCAGGACACTTTAACGCTGGCTTTCTCCAGTTGCTGCATAAATCAACAAAAAAAAAAAAACAAAATACTGTCAAGCTAAGCTGAGCCGGATTTGGTAACCAAATCGGACTAAAATTAGAACTCTCTGCCGGAATAATATCTATAATTCTTTAAATGCGACGCACACACGCAAAAAGCGCGCTCACCTGTAAAAAAAAAAAATCAATAAGCAAATAGTGGAATTTTTTTTTTTCTGACTTGAGCTCATTTCTGAGGAGCAGCCGCAAATCGCGTGTCGACCTAAGTAATATTCAGGTGCAACTTATGCGCAGTTGTGGAAATATAATTTTCAATTGAAAAACAAAAAAGTCTTAAGACGTTTAAGGGTGCAGTGCAAAAAGTCTGCAAGAAAACGTTTGGGATTCAACACTTTTACTTAAATAATATATAATATTGAGTAAAATATATAAAATGTCTAGTTTTTTTTAAGTTGAAATTGCCAGGCATTTACTTAACGAAAAAAAACCTACATACTAATTTTTGAAAACATTTTTTTCCTTCAAAATTTAAAATTGCAAATTTATGTTTTATAAAAAAAACTACATTTAAGCTCAGAGGTTTTCAGAGGTCAAATTTTTGGTCTACAAATATTTAGTATTGAGTCAAATATATAAAATTTCTAGAAGGAAAACAAGATTTTGTTTTTTATTTATTTTTTGACTTACTTGAACTTTAAGAAAAAAAACATATTTCTGCAAGTAGAAAACATTTGGCATTCAATGAATGCTCTTCATTCAGCTTAATTTGTAATGTGCCAATGTCCAATGAGGCTTAAAGGATTCTAAGTAGCTTATACCGTTATGTGAATGTCAGAAGGTGTCATACTTCACAGGCAACCTTTACGTTCATTCAGA
This sequence comes from Drosophila micromelanica, assembly GCA_004143825.1. Lineage (NCBI taxonomy): Eukaryota > Metazoa > Arthropoda > Insecta > Diptera > Drosophilidae > Drosophila > Drosophila micromelanica. The sequence goes on from SCDY01000227.1 coordinate 54,651, forward strand.
AACCAGCTGGTTAGCCTTGAAAATCCCAATAGAATATCAAATAGAACACTAAGTCGCCCACGTGCAAATGCCAACCGACCTTCATTTAACCGCCCACAATGAATGTACATATTTAAAGTGGCCCATCCTGGCTGATGTTGGCTCAATGCTGCAACAGCTCTTCCGCATTTTCAAGCAGGTTGCCAACGGAAGAGCGCGCCTGGCAGACAAAAGTTAGCTAAAAGTCATAAAAAACGTTTAAAATGCTTGACACATCTTTTTTTCCCCTCCAATGGACTTCTGTGCACTGGTTCACATTGTTCGCATCGCTATAAATAATAAGCCACACACACACAATGTGGGCCCACATGACGTATGAGCAACTACAAAAGTCACGAATAATATACACGTAAATATATATATGTGTGTGTGTGTGTATGTGAATGAAAGTGGGATAAACATAGTCAGAAACAATAGCAAAACGAAGCGGAAGAAGAAGGCACAGGATCAAAACTTGTAACAACGCCTTTGGAATACTCTTTTTCTAAGTTCAAACTACATAAGTACAGCGATTTTTTAATCCCTTGACTGATTCTTTAACTTTCACATTCATTCTTCAAGTTGCATAACTCCCAAAACTCCCAATATTCTGTTGCAACGGAAAGGGTATACAAAAGCAAACTGTAAATTATAGCTAAGCCAACTCTATATTATAGCCAACTCGCAGCAACGGCGGCGCCGCGTGTTTGGAAAAATCGAACAAGCCGCCAAGTTGTCCAAACTTTGCAGCCATTTTAACTGAGTTGAGTTGGGTTCAGTTCAGTTTGGTTCGGGCCACTGTGAGCGCCTTACGGCCATATTGCGTTAGTGTTGTACATTTTTTTTTGTGTGTGCTGCATTCGGCCTTTAAATATTTATGTGAACACAAGAAAATATTCTCACTATGAAAGTTGGCTGTCTTAACGATTTTTTAACGCAATGTCGTGACTTTTCGGCTCAAGAAATCGGGCATTTTTTCGGGCGTTGTGATTATGCAATTCAAATAGTTTTCAGTGATTCATAAAGTTGGGCTCAAAACCCAGTTAGACAGTTGGTCTACGCAGTTAGTTGCTTATTCCCGACAGCTCGACACACGCCTGACCTTTGGCACACATCGAGGTCAACTACATATAAAAGCACATCCCACCTATTTAGAAATATCCGTCTTGCAGGAGACAGACTAACGTTATATAACAGTTTCAAGAACATAACATAAGCTCGCTTCTCAGGGCCATATTGACAAAGGTTAACGGTACTGTGTTATCATACACTGAACTAGACGCAGTTATCGGTTATTCTCACGGCCTCTGCACAAATTTGCCAAGTTTGCAAATTTTATTTGTTGTCTGAATATGTCGTGCATAACAAAAAACAATGGACTGGGCTTTACATTTAGATTAGGAAACAGCTCAGTTACCCAAGATAGCGTTTATTAAACGCCCCAATTAAAGCGTGGATGATCTAATGCGTCATCTGATATTTCCGGTTGGCCTTAATCGTTGCATGGCAACATCAATGTAACTTAAACAGTAGTTTAGTAGTTTATTAGAACTAGCAGCAGCTGATTTATGGCACGCTAATCAATCAATAAATTGCTAGTTTAAATTGCTGGCAATTACAAGCCAATTATTGATAAGCAGTTTCTCCACGTTGTGTTTCATGTGATTTCAATTTTTTCGAAACAAAGTCTTTGTGTCTTTTCGTTCGCTTCACGAAGTCTTTCTTTGGACTTCTGGCCTTCCTTCCATTCCGAATAGGCCACTTCGTTGCTTAGCTTGGCAGCCTCGGGTTCGTTAACATCATCAGGCATGCACTGCACGAAGCCAAGCCGATGCCTCGCAGTGCACTCGCGAGTACATGCGCACTCAAAATGTACCCAACCGGGCCATCAGTTGAGTGCACGCGCACCGAGAAATTCGCGGGAAACGCTTCTGCGGCACAGCAGATGGCAATGCTTGCTGCAGCTTTTAGAAGTGGGGCAACGGGGGGCTGCGGTAAGACTCGTATTTATCGTAACCGAAAGCAGCGACGTCGCCAGCCAAAAACAATTTTTGCCAACACAACTGAAACGTTGTCGTTGTCGTTGTCGTTGTCGTTGTTGGTGACGTTGACTTTGTTGTTTGTTTGCTTGTTGTTGTTGCTTTGGATAGCAACCAGACAAGCAGTTGGTATTTGATGTTGGTAGGAGTCGATAATGCGTCGATAGCCAACAGCTGATTTGAGTTGTGTTTACGCTGTAGCTGATTTGAACAACTGCCGCTGTCTATCAGTCTATCAGTCCGCACAGTGGGGCATTTTGACTATTTGATGTTGGAAATATCTTCACCTGTAAATAATAAAATGAGAATTAGGGAAAAATATGAAAACATTAAAAAACAAGAAAATAGTGTTCTTGAAACCAGCATTATTTCAGCTTTATTTTAGCTTTAATTTTTTGCTCTGCCTCCAAGAGAATTTATCAATGTTGATGTGAGTAGAAATATTTGAGATATAAGAAATATGATAAAGTTTTTTAGGTTTTTTTCTAATTGGAAATATAAAAGAATTCATGTTCGAATCTTTCGACTAATTATTTTACAATTCTTTTTATGAGATCTCACTAATCTTCTTAATAATACAATAGTAGAATTGAAAAGGATTTTTATAACTTAAAATAATAACATGAGATTCTTCAAGTTAATTAAAGCAGGTATTTTTATACCTCTGACAATTCTGTTGGCAAACATTGCTTTTGTTTGCCGATTTGTAGTTGCGTATTCATGAAGCTGCAGCCAAAGATAATTGAAATAAATGCATATAATTACTGATAAATAATTTGCCGGCCCAATATGGACTATGAAACATTCAATTTCAATTTTCTTTGAAGGAACTGATTAAATCAAAGACTATTCGTGTGTGGAAAGTTCCCCGCCAGGTTAACGTGCTTCGTGTCGGTTTACGTGCTCTGTAATAATAATAATAAAGGAAACGAGATAGATAACTGTTGAAAACCTGAACTTTAAACTACTGTTTTGAATATACATTTAGATATCTTCTGTGTTAATTGTTGACTGGTTTCTAGCAAGCTATAAAGAAATTTGTACAGCAATTCAACGTCAATCCATCCATCATCAATTAGCTTCTCTCAGTTTGTTGAAATAAGTAGTTTGCACCGAAAACTGTATTTTCAATTGGCATTGGCCGCCTTAGCATGATTGTAGTCGGCATAGTTTATCAGCCAAAGGTATCCCCCACTTGGAATTTTATGAATGAAAAGAACTTTGCCCTTTACAAACATTTCCGAACATTTCGCTAGAATGCGGAGGTTGAGCGTGAGGTGAGACATGAATTTTGTACCACAGATTGATTGCGGCTAGCTGCTAATTGACTATTTGAACAAAATTGAAAACAACATGGTTCTGTGAATGCGTGCAACGGGTTAGCAAATATGCCAAACGGTTTGGAACTCTCGTTGATGCACTGCAGCACCGGAGTTCCGGACACCAATTCACAGTCAAAATTCGCGGATGGCATACAAAATACCAGCTTCCAGGCAGCTGCTCCGAATGTGCCTGGCAGGCGCTCCGCTTACGTGGAGGCCTATGCGGATCTGCTGCAGGATGTGGCCAAGTGCAATCTGCAGCGCTCGCTGTCCTTTGTCCAGACGAAGCTGACGAAGAACGGTTGTGTGAGTGCGCTGCAGCGACCCGAAGATGCTGCCCAATGCTGGCAGAAGCCACCAGTCGTGGTCAAGTAGGACTTAATCAAATGTGTGCCCATTTACTAAACGATTCAACAATTTGGTTGCGTTTCTTTGCAGCTCACAGAACAATTTGTGCAATGGCAGGCTGAACGCCAGCAGTCACAACAATCATGTCCTGGCGCCCAAGGTGCAAAACAACAGCGGCAGTCCGAATGGACAAAAGAAGGGCACCATATCGCTGTCACATCTGCCGCAACGTCCGCCGGTGGACATCGAGTTCTGTGATATCTCCTACTCGGTGCCAGATGGACATCTGCGTGGCTTCAAGACCATCTTGAAGAGCGTCTCGGGCAAGTTTCGCAATGGCCAGATAACGGCCATAATGGGACCCTCAGGAGCGGGCAAGAGCACACTGATGAACATCCTTGCTGGATACAAGTAAGTATTTTCCATCTGATAATAATTGACTTGTTTAATAACTAAATGTATATTTCAGAACCTCGCAGTTAAGCGGCTCGGTGCTAATTAATAGCAAGGAGAGAAATCTTCGGAGATTCCGTAAGCTTTCCTGTTACATCATGCAGGACGATGTCCTCATTGCGAACTTAACCGTGCGTGAGGCCATGATGGTGGCGGCCAATCTAAAGCTCGGCAAGAACATGATCAGCTATGCAAAGATCGTCGTTGTCGAGGAGATACTGGAAACCATTGGCCTCAAGGAATCGGTGAACACGCTCACCTGCAATCTGTCGGGCGGTCAGCGCAAGCGTTTGTCCATTGCTTTGGAGCTGGTCAACAATCCGCCAGTGATGTTCTTTGACGAGCCCACCTCCGGCCTGGACAGCTCCACCTGCTTCCAGCTAATCTCGCTGCTGAAAACCCTCGCGCGGGGAGGTCGCACCATCGTCTGCACAATTCACCAACCGTCGGCGCGCCTCTTCGAGAAGTTTGATCACCTCTACCTGCTCGCCCAGGGTCAGTGCGTGTACGAGGGCCGGGTGCACGGACTGGTGCCGTATCTCTCATCCCTCGGCTACGAGTGCCCGTCGTATCACAATCCCGCAGATTACGTGCTCGAGGTCGCCTCGGGCGAGTACGGCGAGGCGGTGCCCAAGCTGGTGGAGGCCGTCAAAAGCGGCATCTGCAAAAAGTATTTGCACAAGGATTACGGTGTCAATTTATCGAACGTGAAGGGCACAACCAACGACATTGCCAAGGGCAGCTGCAATGGAGCGGACATAACAACAACAACGACGACAACGGCGGCTGTTGCTACGATCACAGTGGAGAATGAAAAGTCGCCAAGGCCACGGGAACCGCTGGACTGTGATGCGGACGAGCTGGCTGAGCTCAGACCTCCGAAACTGGAGGCACAGCAGTCCCAAAATTCCGATTGCAGTGTCGTCAACATGCCCGCCACAAACGAAGACAGCTGCAGCTTCAATTCGTCGAAAGGTGGCCAGAGCCAGAATGCCGTATCCGGCGGCGCAAATGCCGTAGTCGGTTGCATGACATCGCTGCTCGACTCGCACGAAAGCGTTGTCACGCTGCCCAACAAGACGGGTTTCCCCACCAGCGGCTGGACCCAGTTCTGGATACTCTTGAAGCGATCGTTCCGCACCATCATGAGAGATCGTATGTTGACCCATATGCGACTAGCCTCGCATATCATTGTGGGTGCCATTATTGGGATGATCTACTACGATGTGGGCAACGAGGCCAGCAAGATCATGAGTAATGCCGGCTGCATATTCTTTGTCTCCCTGTTCACAACGTTTACGGCCATGATGCCCACTATTCTGACATGTAAGCAGAGAGTGCACTCAAAATTTAACTTTATTTTAATTATATATTTTAAATCACAGTTCCCACTGAGATGTCGGTGTTTGTACGGGAGCATCTCAACTATTGGTACTCTCTCAAGGCGTTCTACTTTGCTAAAACCATTGCCGACATTCCTTTTCAGGTAAGTTTTCAGCTACCTCTCTATTTCTCTCTATTTTCGAATATTAACGAATCCCTTTTAGATTGTCTTCTCCAGCGTTTTTGTACTGGTCGTCTACTATCTTACCTCTCAGCCCATGGAAATGGAACGCATCACAATGTTTGTGTTCATCTGCGTGCTCAACTCTCTGGTGGCCCAGTCTTTAGGGCTGCTTATAGGTGCCGGAATGAACGTGGAGACAGGCGTCTTTCTTGGTCCCGTCACGACGATACCGACTATTTTATTCTCGGGTTTCTTTGTCAACTTTGATACCATACCGGCCTACCTACAATGGGTCACATATGTCAGCTATGTGCGCTACGGCTTTGAGGGTAAATTTATTTCATTCCTTCTACTTCCCTGATTACTGATATCTCCCTCTGTTTTAGGAGCCATGGTTTCCATTTACGGCATGGATCGCGCCAAGCTGCATTGTAATGAAATATATTGTCACCATCGCGTTCCCAAAAAGTTCCTGGAGTGGATGTCCATGGAAGATGCCCGCTTCTGGGTTGATGCGGTCGCTCTGTTAGGAATCTTTTTCGGTCTGCGTATTATTGCATATTTTGTGCTACGCTGGAAACTTCACATGATACGCTAGGCGGGGGTAATATTCAAAATATTAAAATCGGGTTTTTTAAGAAATTCAACTGTTGTAAATATGGAGAACACGCGATTGGAATTTATGTTTGAGGTCTGTAGATAGCTTAATGGAGCTTCGAATTATCGTTTCACGATTATTTGTATTAGACTATTGTAAAAAAATCAGATATTATCATACACTGTTTTTCTCTTTTCGTATTTTTAATCAATTTCTTTGTACGAAATATGTAGATAACATAAACGAGGAGCTCCCAAAATGTTTGACTAAACACAAAAAACACAAAATCGGAATTCACACATACATATATAGACCCATTTATAAATAGACATGCATGAATAGCGTACTATGGGCACGTTCGATAGCACACAAAATATAACTCATTAAAGTAAATAAATCTTGTGACCAAACATAAGAGTCTGAAACTTAAATAGGTTGAATAGTGTAACAAATTCTAGGCAAGTCAGGTAGCTAATATAGCTGTATAGTTTTCGCCATCTCGTTTAAATTCTCAGCGTAGTTTAACTATGAAATTAATTTAATGCTAATACAAAAATCCCAACGTTTAATTGATCGCTCCGTCCCTATGTTTGAAAGGCTCTTTGTTGGCCAGTTACACAAATCAAAATCCACCTTTTGCCAATATTTTTAAAAACTTTCACTAAGCTGGGAGTTATGCGAATTCAACCTGATTTGAATTTGAAATGGATTATTTAACGTGTAGAACGTGCTTAGAACCCACATTTAAGAATTGAAAAATAATAACAAACTTTTGTGATACAGAACACTGCAATTAAACACTTAAAATCTACAAATATGAAAAGAAAATCGTGTATCGTGCATATAAATGAAAGCGGAACGAAATTCGATTGTGTCCAGGAAAACTGGTGATATGAAGCAATTATTATTATTATCACTACTCGTACGATTAATCTTCAATAAAATCACTGTAATTTATGACATTTGTGTGATTATATTGTTTTTAAACATTAAGTAAATGTTTAGTTTTTAAATTTTTCAATTATCTACACAAATACGCCAAAAGAAATGCAATATTAATTTTAAAAGCTTTTAATATCCACCCTAACGCTATGGCAAAGGTCACTTATAGCCACAAAAAGCCAAAGAGCCGATAATAACAAACAAAAAAAAAAAAGCGACTTTAACGACATTGGATTCCTGGATTATTTTTCCCATAAGTTATACATAATTTGTGATACATGTAGAAATATAAAAGCAAATTGAAATTTGTATAAAACAGCAAGCTGTGGCCACATATTTAGCCTCCTCTGAGGAGCGAAACTTATAATTATTGTAATTGCCTAAATTGGGTAAAAACAATTAATAAATACAAGTTATGTATATTCTTAGCTGTAGAAAATACATATTTAAAGCGCATGTTTAATTATAGAATGAAAATACACACATATACAAAACATACACAACAAACCAGTAGAATATTTTTAATAAATAAACCAATAATATCATAAAATAAGTAACATTTTTTGTTTCTAATGGGATTGCTAAAAACCAAAAATTCGTAGATGTATCAAATTTTGCCCGCCAATTTAAATGCGCGGGACACTTAATTGGCCCTTAGGTGCTATCTCACTCGCTCCAACGCAAAGAAGAACTAAACAGAATGACAAAAGGCTGGAGTGAGCTAGCTTACTAGCTTGAGTGTATAGTTGGTCTCTTTATTGAGTATGAAATTCGTGAGCAGCAAGAGCTTTCTTTATGCGGTTGTTGTCTCCGCTAAACGACATTGAGTAAGATTCTTATCATCTTATCTTGTAAGCTGGCTTAAGATACAAAAAAAAAAAAATAATTAACTCAAATAAAGTAGAAAAAAGCTGTTAATCACATAAATCGTATTTTATAAAATATTATTATTATTAATATGGTAAAAAATGTACAAATTTGAGATAGGTCAATTTAGCTTATAAAAATTAAAAAAAAAAAGAGAACAAACCATTCACAAACTTAAATAAAACATGTAATGTTTACGCATACTTTTTTCTTCGACCAAAAGCAAACAAACAATATCGTAAACACACAGAATAAAGTGCGAGCGGTATCTTTCATCAGTGACGTTGACCGAAGATTGGCCAGGAATTTCTCAGCTAGCACTGTGAACATACATACGTCAGACACATAGGCTATATTTGCCGATCGTCCGATTGTTGTTCGTGTCACACTCAAAACTCTTACTTAAGACCCGCTTCGCATCGCAACCAGCTCATTGTGGATCCGAGCGGCAATCGAATCGTGTCGAAACAAACCGAAACCGAGCTTTGTTTTACTGTGCTCTGTCTGTTTTATCTGTGTATTGGTGCTGATAGTAAACAAAACGAAAATATAAATTTAAAAAAAACGAAAACAATACTTACTGTGAATCATGATCAAAAATACTATACTAAACAGAATCTAGAACAACGTTACATTTTAATTGTTAAAGCACGAGTAGTGCTTTTGTAGTTGCATTTTTCCCCAAAAACAAAAGAAAAACCTGAATTTTTTTGTATTAAATTCGCGCTAAAAAACGCGAATATGTCGCGGACTTTAGTTTTTTGTTTTTGTATATTGCAATTCGGATTGCTCATCAACGCCACTGGGTAAGTAATTTGTAACCTAATCGTAGGCCGCACAAGGTTATCAATAATAAGTACGCCTGGTATTTCACATATTTTATATAAACTAAAAAAAATATATATATATATTTTATTAAAGGGGAAAAATAATAACACTATTTTTGTGTGCATGCGGACAAAGGGTCAAATGAGCTATATAAAACTATATTCATTTTATATTTGAAACCGGTTGAATACTCGTAAAATGCAAAGAGTGTGCATATTTTTTCCATTAAACACCGATACCTTTTTTTCTTTTTGTTTCGTTATCTCTAGTTATGTTTAAGATACACAAAAGGAAAACAAAGAAATGCGCTCATTATGCTTGATTAAAAGGGGGTGAGGTAAGAGTCCTCTAAATTTATTCTGATTGCGGTTATTATTAAAGTCTCTAATATTACATAAATAAATAATGATGGATGGCCATCACGTTTCTACAATACTAAAGGGACACAGAATATGCATTAAGCAAACTTGTATAATTGATAAGCATTAATAAATCCGGTTTGGTTTTATTGTTTGAAGCAATAAAATTTTTAAGAACAATTAGCATTTTACCCACATAACTAATGAAGGCATTTGAATTCCACAGTCTGTACACGATAATCGCACCTGGTACGATACGCTCCAACTTTAAATATAATGTTGCGGTAACCCTTCATAAGGCCGATCAGAAGAGCATCATAAATGTGGGCATCACGGGACCATCCTACAATGAAACGAAGCAGGTGGAACTGCAGCCAATGTCGACGGCGAACGTTGAGTTCGATGTGCCGAAATTGCTGAATGGGAATTATAATTTAACGGCAACCGGCATTGAGGGCATTATCTTCAGGAACACAACAATGCTGAACTATGCCGATAACAAGCCGTCAATATTTATACAAACCGATAAGGCAACCTACAAGCCATCAGATCTCGTACAGTTCCGAGTCCTCTTTTTGGATGAAAATACACGACCAGCTGCCATCGACAAGCCAATTACAATTGCCATCAATGACGGCGCCCAGAATCGCATTAAGCAATTAACGAAAGTTCAACTGACCATGGGGGTCTACAGTGGGGAGCTTCAGCTGTCGGAACAGCCCGTCCTGGGCATTTGGAATATCGCCGTAAATGTTGCCGATGAGAGCTCCGAGACCAAATCCTTTGAGGTGGCCAAATATGTGCTACCGAAATTCGAAGTGGTTGTCGAATCGGCCAAAGATGTCGCGATTCAAGATGGTGTCATTAAGGCCACGGTTCGAGCCAAGTACACATACGGCAAGCCGGTGAAGGGCAAGGCGACTGTCTCCGTGGCACCAAGCTACAGTTATTTCATTCCCAGTAACAGTAATGTGAACCAGATGAAAACCATCGATATCGATGGAAAGGGTCATGTTGAGTTCCCACTTGAGGGCTCCAGTGACAATTTGCGCTATTCACCGCCGTTAAAAATATTTGCCGAAGTCACCGAGGATTTGACGGGAAACAAACAAAACGCATCCACAGTTGTCACCCTGCACGCGCAGCGCTTCAAACTGGAGGCCAGTGATCCCGTTTCCCAGTATCATCCAGGCAAATTATTTGTCTACCAATTTGTAGTTAAACATTTAGATGGTTCCCCTGTACGAGATGCAACGAAAAAGGCAAAGCTAACATTTGAACGACCCGAAAGGTATTTCAATTTTGATTCAGGCATCACAGCAACCGAACTTAGCAACAGGACCATCGAATTTGAGTCTCCTTTAAACGAGAATGGTATTGCCACCTTCAATGTGACATTGCCCGAAAACCAGGATCGTTACTATAGTGTTAGGGGATTTTACGCTGATGTGAGCTCATACTTGGGTTCTATAAGTAAGTTCCAGCCGACTGTTGAATCCTCCGAACCACTTCAAATAAAAGTGAACACAAAAACGTGAGTTCTCGTGACATCCCTCTAAGTATTTCTATATTAAATATTATAATTTCTCTTTCAGTCCTAAATTGGGCAAAGAGGTTTCTTTCGAGGTGAAGTCAAACGATAATATACCCTACTTTGTCTACGCGATTATTGCTCGGGGTAATATCGAGAAAACTGCACAAGTCGATGTACCGGAAGGTCGCAAGAGCTACACCATTAAATTTACACCCACCTTTGCTATGGTGCCAAAGGCCTCGATTTATGTTTATTATATCTTTAACAACGAGTTGATCTTCAAAGAGAAAACAATAGAGTTCGAAAAGGACTTTGTTAATTCGGTAGGCTGCAAGCAGAGTAATTGTCCAGATCGGATAAACTTGATCAATTTCTTTGAAATTTCAGATCGAAATCTCTGCTCCTCTGGAGGCCAAGCCCAGTGAAGATGTTAAATTACAGATTAAAACTGATGCTGATTCGTATGTGGGTCTGCTCGGTGTCGATCAGAGTGTTCTATTGTTAAAGTCTGGCAATGATTTGGCCCGTGACGATGTATTCAACAGCGTGGACAAGTACAAAACATCAACACCCTGGCAAAGGGGCTACGGTCGCTATCCTGGACAAGAGTCCGGCTTGGTGACACTAACAAATGCCAACTATCCGTATAATTTCGGTAAGTTAAGGGGGTGAAATTCCCGGCAAGGAACCAATGGCAAATCAGAAGAATATTAGAATGTGAAAAAAGCACGAAAATTAAGAGAAAGTTGGGCAGATATTACTGCTAGATTCAAGGGCTGTAAGGACTATTTGAAAACAAACATATTTGTTGGTGTATAAATTTTAGCTTCAACCAAATCCATACCTGACTCCGATGTGGTTGATGGATTGCTTGATTATGAAGAAGCAGTAGAAGAGCAATCAGATTATGAAGGCAACAATTCGCCAGGCAAACAAATTGAATTGATTCGCGATAATTTTGCAGAGGTTTGGATATGGCACTCGGCCAATTCGAGGTGGGTTCTTGCCTGATATCCTAAATCACAAAGAGCACATAAGGATCAACTATTAAATAAAGTAACACACTAATTTGAGAATTTACTTACAATTACACATTACCTTACTACAGAATTGATCAGCTTAAGCTAAGGTATTATCGCTCTGCGTATGGAGTCTAACTCTAGTATATTCCAGTTGTATTTTTATCCAGATGATTCGGAGTACGTGTCATATTTATCAAATGAGGAAATTTATTATGAAATGCGATTCGCCTTCGAGGAGGAAAAAAAACAAATACGTGCAGACTTTTCTGAAAGCTGGATATTTGATAACCTCAAAAAGTACGATTCCAATGTTTCTTACGTGGTTGTCTAGTACAGTTTATTCTCCTCATTCTATTCATTTGGGCAGTTAAAATCATTAAATGTTTACTTCTTACTAAAAACAACACCCAATTGTATTTAGGTGTCATATACTATGCTGAAGCACTGCCTTTCTTTAGTCCTGGGGTTGGCCCGTACATGTTGGCTTCATCGGCTATGCCATTAGCCCCAGGAATTCCTGGGGCTATTTCTGTTCCCAGAGTGCGGAAAGAATTTCCTGAAACATGGATATTTTTGAACAATATAACGTAATTGTGAACATCTCACTTATTATGAATGAAAATTCTGTTTTTTTTTTTGGGTGTACCTAACTAACCCTGATATAGAGACTAAAATTTATAAAATAAGCGTTGAAACTAACATATTACATTGGGCTTTTAGGTTATATTATATGCGAAAAAAAAACTCTGCTTATGCTTCAAGCCGTCCTTTAAGTAAATGTTCAAGAAAATTTTCAATTTTCAAATATTCACAAATGTTAAAGCTTGGTCTCTATTTTACTTTTATGGTATATTAATAAATAATTTTCCCTGCAGATACATTCTATGTGGCACTTGAACTAGATAGCTTGGGAGAACCCATTCATAGCGTTTCTGAACAAAATGTACAAATACGTAAAGATTTTCCGGAAAGTTGGATTTTTGAACACGTCGTGAATAATGACATTTTCTGCGTCAATTATTTTCCTTTCCCTTTTAATATTGTAATATTTGGTCGTGGTCCTTTAAATCATCTATGATTTCTTATGTAGTATGGTTTTTATGTAGTCTGTTTTCTTTCTTCTTCTTTTTTATCAATATGGTTGGTAGAGTTGTTGCATAAACAAATCAAGTTTATAAATTTATTTTCTAATATATTTTAGAACTATGTTTTTTAAAACTATCTGTATGTGCTTAGGTATTCGATTGTTCCGACATCCACTACGTAGTTATTATGCACGGCCAAGCTTGGAAATTCCTTTATCTGGCAATATCGATTTTGTAATGCCGAGTCTAATTGGAGCAAGTGCTTCTCCGCCCACAGCAGCCAATCGAATTCGAAAAGAATTTCCCGAAACATGGATATTCGCTAACAAAATGACGTAAATGCAAAACAATTTTATATTTTAAATCAAAATACTATGGGTGTACAACTAACTGTGCAAACGTCACATAACGGCACTAAAATCACTACGATAAAAGCACTGATAAAAACATTAAACGTTTATGAGCTGGGAAAGTAATTCAAAATTTTTATTTTCAATATTCAAAATTCCAAAAACGACTTTATTTTAATTCGGAGTTCCCGTTCCCATCCTTTAATATACAAATACGTAAACCAATTCCATTACCTGGATTTTTCAAAACATCGAAAATTACGAATGTTATTCATTCATTTCTTTTTTCTGACGACACCCATCAGTTTAAATAATCTTAATCATTATATCATCATTATAACTTACCCAACTTTTCCTGTGTTTCTTTTTGGTCTTTTTGATATGTGCATTGACAATTCGTAAATATTCATTTGAAATACAATTATGTGGATACAAATTTTAGAAAAGATTCTTATTTAAATTAAAGCTTTTCAAAAAATGACAAAATAACTAATTTGTGCTTAGTTCCACGTTTCTTTCCATTCATAATTCAACGGATTCCGAGTCCAGGGGTGTCATTTCTGGCTTCAGCTGGTAGTATTGGAGTTCCAGGGCCTCCAGGATTTGGTGGGTCTTTAGCACAACCTACCGCAGTCGCGCCACAAATTCGAAAAGAATTTCCTGAAACTTGGATTTTTCTAAACAATATAACGTAATTGTAGCATTAGCTTCTAGTTAATTGAAATAAATGTCGCAAAGGTATAACGGAACGAGCTTTTGCTACCAGGTCAATGTACACCTAATTTTAACGCCATAACACATTTAATTGATGTCAACTAACTTTTAACCAACTATTAAATTTATCTACATTTTAAGTAAACAATATTAAAAAACTGGACACAGGTTTCGTACCCATAATGAAAGTCAGTGGTGAAAGGCAGAATACCAACAAAATACGACAGACGACACAAAAACCCGTTGATTCTAAAATCGTTACCGATGAAGAGACATACCCAAACATTTCTGGCATACGCAAAATATTTATGGAAACTTGGATATTTCATGGAAATTTTACAGAAACGTACAGAAATATTACGCTTAGAGACAAGTACTAAGTAATTTGTGTTAGTTATTTATTCATATTTGTTGGGCTCATTCGTTCTATATTGTATGTATGTCCCTAACACTCCTAACATAAAAATTACTAATTCACTTTATGTGCTTATCTGTGTTTTTTACTTCACTCAAAAGAAGTGACATGAATCCAAAAATAACTTGGAATATCATTTGATTTTAATAACAGCAACGATTCGGAAGGTTTTACATTGGACAAAAAGATACCGGATACTATAACATCATGGGTTGTAACTGGTTTTTCATTGAGCCAGAAAACAGGATTTGCTATAACTCAGAATCCAAGCAAAATTCGAGTATTCCAGCCATTCTTTGTCTCCACCAACCTGCCGTACTCGGTAAAAAACGGTAAAAACCTTAGAAACTTTGTCAAAAGAGCAGGCAAAAATATAATTTTTGTCAAATTTTTGCAGGTGAGGTTATTGCCATACCCGTGATAATTTTTAACTACATGGACAAGACCCTCGATGCTGAGGTTACAATGGACAATTCAGACAAGGAGTTCGAGTTCACAGAAGCTACCAATGAGGTTGAGGAGAAGTCAATAGATGAGATACGACGAGTTAAACGCGTTACGATACCCTCCAACAACGGACAGAGCGTATCCTTTATGATACGCCCAAAGAAAGTTGGCTCGATCACATTGAAGATCACAGCTACAACTCCACTGGCAGGCGATACCATTCATCAAAAGTTAAAGGTCGAACCGGAGGGTGTGACAAAATTCGAGAACCGAGCTGTTTTCATTAATCTCAGAAATCAATCTGAACTGCGACAAGAACTGAAGGCTGATATACCAACAGAAGCCGTTGCAGATTCGGAATTTATTGAATTCTCTGTGGTTGGCGATCTCCTGGGTCCCACTATAAAGAACTTGGACAACTTGGTGCGCATGCCCTACGGCTGCGGAGAGCAGAATATGGTTAACTTTGTGCCGAATATTTTGGTTATTAACTATTTGGAGGTGACCAACCGTCAAATGCCCAACGTTGTGGCGAAGGCAAAAAAGTTCCTTGAAATTGGTTACCAACGTGAATTGACCTATAAGCATGACGATGGCTCCTACAGCGCTTTTGGCAAATCGGATCCTTCGGGCAGCACCTGGTTAACTGCGTATGTTGTGCGCTCCTTTCACCAGGCGGCCAAATACACGGACGTGGATCCCAAGATTATAGTGCAGGGCCTGGACTTCCTTGCCTCTAAGCAAAAGGACAATGGCGAATTTCCGGAGGTGGGCAAATTGTTTGACAATGCCAATCAGAACGCCTTGGGGCTGACATCCTTTGTGCTGATTGCATTCTTTGAGAACAATGTAAGTACCTGATTGATCGATCAACGATCGAATCGAATCTAATCGAATGTTGTTCATTTGCAGGAGGTCATATCAAAATACCAAGAAACCATTGACAAAGCCCTGCAATATGTTGCCCAAGAAGTGGTTAAGACAGATGATCAATATTCCTTATCGGTAGCCGCAGTTGCTCTGCAATTGGCCAAGCATCCGCAGGTCAAGAAAGTTTTGGCCAAGCTCCAAAGCGTCGCTAAACAGGAAGATAATCGCAAGTGGTGGTCGAAAACACCCGAAAGGACCTCAACAGACACGGATCGCATTAGCTACTGGCGTCCCAACAGCAACGATGTCGAAATCACATCGTATGTGCTGATGGCCCTGCTAGAGGAGGAGTCCACAGATGCTGTGTTACCAATAATCAAGTGGCTGATTGCCAAGCGCAACAGCAACGGCGGATTCTCATCCACACAGGACACCGTCATTGGCCTACAGGCACTGACCAAGTTCGCCTCTAAGACCGGCTCTGGAACTGGTGTTCTAGACATTGATTTCGTTGCCTCCGGCGGCACTGGAAATGAGACCAATGGTAACATTAAAGTGAATCCAGAAAATTCACTGGTGCTTCAAACTCACGTTTTGCCCAAAAGTACGCGTAAGCTTGATTTCACCGCTAAGGGTCAAGGTTCGGCAATGGTGCAACTGTCGTACCGTTACAATCTAGCTGATAAGGATAAGAGGCCCAGCTTTAAGCTAACGCCTACAGTTAAGGACTCACCCGTGCAGTTGTTGACCCTGGAGGTGTGCGCGGAATACGTGCCCCTCGAGACGAGCGACCAGCAGAAGGACTCGAACATGGCCGTCATGGAAATAGCCTTGCCTTCCGGTTATGTTGGCGATTCAGAAAGTTTCGGCAAAATTCAAGCAGTTGATAGAGTGAAGCGCATCGAAACAAAGAATTCGGATTCCACGGTAGTTGTGTACTTTGACAGCTTGACGCCAGGTGATGTGAAGTGTTTACCTGTAGATGGCGTCCGGGCCCACTCGGTGGCCAAGCAAAAACCCGCCGCTGTTTCCTTGTACGACTACTATGATGTAGATCGACGTGCCACCGAATACTATCAGGTGAAATCCTCGCTGTGCGACATTTGTGAGGGTTCCGATTGTGGTGAGGGATGCAAAAAGAATTTGTAATCGTTACCCCTTGCCCTTGACCCCTTAATTGCACATACAATAAAGGAATGACAAAAATACTGTATACTTAAGTGAAGATATAAATTAAATAAAAGTGCATTATTATTTAAAATTGATTTATTTGAACCTGAACCCATGTAAATGAGTAAACAGGGTATAATGGGATAAATATTTATGATTTTGGAATTTTTGATTGGAAATCGATAATCCGATAGTAAACTAACTATGTTTGTAACTAGGTGATAAAGCACAAATTTTTAACCGTCACTAAGTTGAATACTACCAAATTAGTTCAACAATTAACAACAGATAAAGAGTGGTTATCGATTCGTAAATTCCCGAACGATAATTTTTATTGTCATGATTGTTTAAGCAACTGAAATGTTAAATGCTGTTAATAATAGTTGACCAGTAGACTTCAAGCGGTGAACATGAAACTATTTGAACTAATCGCATTGCTGGCTTTAATTGCCTTAACCAACGGGGCCAGCCTTGTTCAAAAAAACGATTTAGAAAAGGAACAAAAAGTTCGTTACGATAACCACAGGGTTTTTAAGGTTAAGTATGAAAATCCTTTACAACGGCAGATCCTGCACGAATTGACAAACATAAACCAAAGTGTAAGTCGTCCTTGAATAATTCAAAGGCTAAAAACTGGGTATATACGATCATTTACAATATCTTCACAGTTCAAACTGTGGCACGAAGACACCGCTGAGTGCTTTATAATGGTTGCTCCAAATGCATTGCCCCAATTCGAGGAGAGCTTAAAAAAGGCAAATACAAGCGCTGAAATCTTTATTGCAAATGTGCAGGAGTAAGAAAAATTCCCTTTATATGTAAACAATTCAAGGCTTTAGATTTAAATTCAATTTACAGTTTGATTGACGAAGAAAGTAGGGCAAACACAAGAGCAAGAACCGATCTTGAATTTGGTTGGACACGTTACAATACCTTGGCTGAAATCGAGGCGTGGCTGGATAAAATACTCGCCGATTATCCGGATGTCACCGAGGGATTTGTGATCGGTAAATCGTATGAGGGTCGCGATATACGCGGCATAAAGATCTCGTACAAAGCGGGTAATCCGGGGGTCTTCATTGAATCGAATATTCATGCACGGGAATGGATAACTTCGGCCTCGGCCACCTGGTTCATCAATGAGTTGCTTAGCTCCAGCGATACCCTGGTGCGAGACTTGGCCGAAAACCATGACTGGTACATTGTGCCGGTGCTTAATGTGGACGGATTTACATACAGTCACGAAACGGTCAGTGGAATTTAATTTTAGGTTTTGTATTATTTTCTGATTATATATGCACAGGATCGTCTATGGCGCAAGACACGTCAACCATCCAATACTTCCAGTTGCATTGGCGCTGATCCGAATCGCAACTACGATTCGCATTGGATGGAGAATGGCGGCGCCTCATCTAATCCATGCGCTGAAAATTATGCCGGGCCATTTGCATTCTCCGAGCCGGAGATAAAAGCCATGTCGACATTTGTGGCAAGCATCAAAGATAAACTGAATGTTTTGCTGGCCTTTCACTCTTATAGCCAGCTCTTGTTGTCACCCTACGGCCATACAGACGAGGAGTTTCCGGATAACTTCGATGATTTAATGCAGGTCGCCAAGGCTTACAGTGATGCAGTAAAGGCCCTTCCATATGGCACAGACTACAAATACGGTTCAGCAGCGGGCATCCTTTGTGAGTTAAACAAAAAAAATCTATTTTATGCTAAATTATGATCAAATTTTAGATACCGCTTCGGGTGCCACTAATGATTGGGCATACAATGAACAGGATATCAAAATAGCCTACACCATTGAGTTTCGCGATACCGGAAATTTTGGGTTTGTGCTCCCACCAGCCTTCATAAAACCCAATGCCGAGGAAGCATTGATAGGCATAATAGCCCTGCTGGCTGAAGCTAAAAAGCTGGGCTATCTGGAACTCAAATATAGCCTTTGATAATAAAATGGTTTTACGAAATAAACAATAAGCACATTTTCAATTAAAATGATATTTTAATTTTTACTGGGTTCTAGACAAAAATCATTAAATTTTTGTAAAAATGTTTAACTTTAAATCTTTTATAATAATTTTATAATCTTTTATAATAATTGAATGGTATTCATTATAAACAGGATATTCAATTATAGTACACTGTTAAGTTTCGTGGGCTATCGAAAACTTTAATATGACCTGAACAGCAATAAAGCAATAAAGATTATTTCAAGATTAGTGCCATTCAATTCCCCACTTAGCTGTTAAGTTGTAGTTTGAATTCGATATCAATCAGTTCATTATTGCAATGCGACTTCTGTGGATGCTTTCAACGCTGGTGGTCTTGGCTGGCGCCAGGACGCTCAAGGATCCACCAAAAGTGCGATACGATAATTATAGTGTCTATCAGTTAAGCGTACAAACTGAAGTACAATTGGCGCTAATAACCAAATTAAGTGAGCTTAGCGAGGAGGTAAGTAAGGATAGTTAAATAAAAGATCAAACTATTTCTAATACATGTAACTTTGCAGTACAATATCTGGAAGGATTATGATAAGCAATCCAAACAAATGGACATTATGGTCAGTCCAGGCGAGTCAAAGCGCTTTCAGCTGTTCCTCAAACTCTTTTCCATCAGCAGTCAGCTTTTAATACCCAATGTACAAAAGTAAGAGGATATTTTCCTACATATACTTAATTGGTCCGTTTGATAAGAAGTTTCTCTGATATGGCAAACTGTGTATTTTTAACGTTCATAATAAAGTTTATGATTCGATATTTAGGCTTATCGACGACGAGCAAGTATCTGGCAGAGATAGCGGCACCTTTGGCTGGAAACGGTACTACGAACTGGAGGAGATCGAGGCATGGTTGGATGAAGTACTTGCAGCCCATCGAAATGTGACCGAGGAGTTCATCATAGGGCAGTCCTACGAGGGACGCAACATACGTGGCATCAAGATATCGCATGGATCGAATAAGCCCGGCATATTCATAGAGTCCAACATTCACGCACGTGAGTGGATCACGTCGGCCACCGCAACGTGGTTCATCAACGAGCTGCTCACCTCACAGGAAACCGAAGTGCGCCACCTGGCGGATAATTATGATTGGTACATTATTCCCGTGTTCAATGTAGATGGCTTTGAGTACTCGCACCGAACGGTATGTTCTATTGAAATGCCTGATGAGGGATCTATCGATTAACTCAACCGATCCTACACAGAATCGGATGTGGCGCAAGACCCGTCAACCGCACGCAACCTCCACTTGCGTGGGTGTCGATGGTAATCGCAATTTCGATGAGCAGTTTATGGTGAATAATGGCGCCTCTTCGGATCCCTGCAGCCAGACATTTGCTGGCAACGCACCTTGGTCGGAGCCAGAGACCAAGGCGTTGTCCGAGTACCTAACTAGCATCAAGGACAAGTTCAGTGTGTACCTCTCCTTTCACTCCTACGGCCAGTGGTTGCTCTCGCCTTATGGCCACACGGCCGAGGAGTTTCCAGACAACTATAATGATCTGCAGGAAATTGGCGACGCTTTTACCGGCGCCGTAAAGAGTTTGGTCTATAGCACCGACTATGTTCGCGGCTCCACAGCTTCAGTGCTTTGTAGGTGAATCTATGACCTAACCCTACACTAAACTAATGGATTTCTGGTTTCTTACAGATGTCGCTTCCGGCTCGTCTGTCGATTGGGTCTTCAGCAAGCTAGAGAAAAAGGTGGCATATACCATTGAATTTCGTGATAAGGGAAGATTCGGTTTTATCTTGCCAGCCGCTCAGATTCTGCCCAACTGCGAAGAGCTGATGGCTGGCATGGTCGCCCTGATTGATAAGACCGAAAAGCTGGGTTACTTATAATCCAATATTTATTTGTTTTAGGTTACTCGTGATTAAAGTGGCTCGTATAGGATGCCAGCAGATCATCCATCTTGTGACCTTGCGTGGTGCTGCAGAGCAGTTTTGAGGCGCCAATCATGTTGCCAAATCGTATGTGAAAGTGATTTTTGCCAGAGCTCCACATGCCCAGCTCTGTGTAGCTGTAGCTGCGCAGCAGTTTCTTGGTTTGCCCGTCGAGCAGATGGAAGCCGGTGCAGTTGATGGCAATCAACAGATTCTCGGGCATTGAGTCCTGGTTCAGCTGCTTGACGGCAAAGAACGTGGAGCCAAAGCACGGTTGCCTGGCCAGCTCCTCTAGAAACATCAATTTTGCCTGATCCTCGTCAAGCTCGTCATCCTGTTCCAAGATGGGCAACAGCTGTTGGTGCCAATTGGCCACCGTTTGCAACGGCAGCAAATCCTCAGGCACCAGCCGAGGCAGCAGCTCCTGCAGCGGCAAAGCCTCTCCATGCTCCCGATCCGCCCTGTAAATCAGCCGGACCAGCTGCAGGGCCAGCTGCAAATCAATGGCATAGTAACCCCTAAGATATTTTTGCAACTCCTGCGGATAGCTGAAGATCAGATCCGCGTTCAGATCTGCGCCGGGCTGGCAGTCCAGCCAGAGCTTGCGCATAAAGTGCAGCTGGTAGTGATTGTCGCAGCTGGAGCGAATTGTCCTTTGCTGGCGCAGGTGATTCAACAGCTCTGTGATGAAATCAAATACAAACTCGGTTTCGGGCACGGCAAACGCCTTCTCGCCCATCTTCAGAAAAACGCTGAAGCCCAGCTGGGACTTGAGCTGCAAACGATGCGCGATCTCTGCGATGAGTTCCGCGCCCCGCGTATGCGACTCAATTTCAAAGGCCTCGACGGTGTCATCCGGGAAGTAGATCTTGTGATAAATGTGCATGCAACGCTGCTGAATACCCTCCACCTCGATTAGGTGCGGCGCCCGCTTCCGCTGGCCGTGCTGCACCGTTCGTTTCAAGCGCCTGATGCACGCATCTGCCAGGACATCGTTGCGCATGCGCAGGAACAGCAGAAGCTCTCGCATTATGAGCACGCTGGGCACCATGATGCCCGTGGCCAGATAGAGCAGGTCCCAGCCACGATTCTCACTCACCGCCAGTGGGTTGCCACTGAGCTGTTTCATCAGCTGGCAAAAGAGCTCATCGCAGAGCAGCGAATGCTGCAGTGCCGGCTGGAAGATGAGGTCCGTGTTCACAGGCAGATTGCCGCAGGCGATGTCCCCCATGTACTTTGGGAGAGAAGCACCTTGTTAGTAGATACTTCCTTCTACATAATAATGGTCTAAATAGCTCACCTTCAGTATGTGATGATAGATGACTAGGGCCTGTTGGTAGAGCTGGGGATTCGAGTGCAGACCCCTCAGCAATGGGGCCTTTAACGGTTCGGCGGAGTACCGCCATAAAGGCGACTGCTCCGATCTGTGGGAAAATTTGGTAAGTCGCGAGCATCAAATTCAAATGTTGGCCAACTTACTGTAAGAGCTCCCTGAACTGCAACTCGGCGAACTGAACCAAACTATGCTGTCGACGCCGAGGCGCAGTCGTTGGGTCTGCAGCCGTTGCTGGCTCTACCGGGCCGCTGCTGGCCTGATCCTTAAATATCTGCTGCAGCTGCAAGCTGGGTTTGGTGAGCGTGGCCAGAATACGCACATTGCCGGCGCCAAAGAGGCCCCACTGTTCGTTGGCACATCCACGCCAGGCGCGCTTGGGGTCATCGGCCATTAACTGGGAGCCCGTTACGCCCGCCTCGAACTGCACCAGATCGCCGGCTGTAAGCAGCAGCTGCTCATCCTGTTGATCCTGGCAGTTTTTGATGGCAATGGCATAGCTGGAGCGTTGTTGCAAGTTGAGGAGCATGTAATCAATTAATTCGATTGCATCCAGAGCCTCGCTGCACTGCAGCAGAAAGTTCTCCTGCTGGGCGGTGAGCACGTGCATCTGATCGGTGGCCTTATATTCGACCTTAAGCAGTTCCGCATAGCTGCAGGATGCCAGCACCTGTTCCGTTTCGTCGATGAGCGAAAGACCCGTGGCGTTAACCGCCAAAATCAGATCATCGCTCTGCAATTTGGGGCCGGACAGTTGATGCACCTCGTACAGACGCGAATGGCGCATTGGCCACGACAGGTGGGCGAACAGGCAGATGTCCTCCTTGGCACGCAGCTGCGACGCCGCATCCTGACCCTTCTTCACATAGGCACTGCGCTCGTAGGTGCCGGCAACAAGTCGACTCCAGTTGTGAACGGCACGTTCGCCGGGCGCCAACAGATCCTGCGGCACAAATGCCGTCAATTGGCTGTCAGTTAGCCTGGACGCCGGTCCCGGCCCGTGTTCAATGTAGGTGGCCAGGGCGCAGCACATGGCAATATCCTTCTCGGAACGACAGCGATATTCGCCGCATTTCAATCCACTCATCACCTGCTTATAGATGAGATGCGTGGCCTGCGGATCCAGTGCAGGATCATACCAGGCCCCAAATAGCTCCTTGCGCAAATACAGCTTCCATGGCGCATCCACCTCCCGCTGCTCACAGCTCGAAATCGCGTCCAGAATGTGTTCGCGTCCGGCGCCCAGCGGCATCAGCCGCTCATGCAACGAAAGCACCAATCCAAAACCGAAACTGTCGCTCAGACCCAGACCCTCGCACAGCTGTTGGACCGCCTCCCTCGCGGTGCTGGCCGCATCCACCTGCAGCTTGCGCGCCTGTCCGTCCATCAGGTAAATCGCCAACTTCAGCGGCTGCCGACTGCGAATCGCCTGCAACTCCAACAGCGACGGCGGCTGCGAACGCGCCCCGTTGGCCAAAGTGCGTTCCAGGCGCTGCAGAGAAGGCGCCGCCTGCAGCTTGGCGGTGCCTCCCTTCATGAAGCTGCGCAGATAGGGCTCGAAATTGGAGCTGGGCGGAAAGCAGCTCAAACAAAGCGAGAGCAGCAACCAGCCACGGGAAAGAGAGTCCCGACTGGGATTTAGGTAAAGCTGCTTGCAAATCTGTGCTAGGATTTCGTCCCTGTAATCAGGATACACATAAATTAGAATTAGCAAGCAATGTAAAATCAGGGTACCGTTAATGCTATTAACAACGACTGGTGATGTTAAAACAAGTAAAATTACTCTAGTCGGGACCTCCCGACTCAATATATACCCAAGTGTTCCCATATAAGGATATATCTCAACTTTCCCCAGTCGTAACTTTGCCAAAACTCAACCGATTTTCATAAGGATGGTCTTTTTGTTCATGGTTCGATGTC